>JBDPZO010000008.1:3375230-3605017 GCA_039877585.1 Heterodera filipjevi | reverse complement strand
GCATAATTTCGAAGAATTTTATTAGTCTTGTGTAATCAAGAAATGGCTATCACTTGTTAGGTGTTTTTTATCAGACAAGAGCATGGTATCACTGTGGCCTGGAAGGCATGCCGAGTGGTCACATACCTAGAATTTTTTATAGAGTCTTGTGTAATCAGAAAATGGTCTATCTCTTTGTTGGTTTTTTATCAACAAGCATGGTATCACTGTGGCCTGGAAGGCATGCCGAGTGGCAGCATAATTGCTAAGATTTTTATTTAGTCTTTGTAATCAGAAAATGGCTATCTCTTTGTTGGTTTTATCAACAAAGGCTGGATCAGCTGTTGCCTCTGGAAGGCATGCCGAGTGGGCAGACCTAATTGCTACGAATTTTATTAGTCTGTGTATCAGAAAATGGCTATCTCTTGTAGTTTTTTATCAACAAGGCCTGGTATCCACTGTGGCCTGGAGCATGCCAGTGGGGCAGCATAATTGCTAACGAATTGTTTATAGTCTTTGTGTAATCAGAAAATTCATCCTTTGTTGGGTTTTTATCAACAAGGCATGGTATCACTGGGCCTGGAGGCATGCCCAGTGGCGCATAATTGCTAAGGAAGTTTTTATTAGTCTTGGTGTAATCAAAAATGGCTATCATCTTTTTGGTTTTTATCACAAAGGCATGGTATCCTGTGGCCGGAAGCATGCCGAGTGTCTCGCCTACTTGTAAGAATTTTTTATTAGTCTTGTGTAATCACAAATGCTATCTCTTTGTTGTTTTTTTATCAACAAAGGCATGGTATCACTGGGTCCTGAAGTCATGCCGAGTGGCAGCATATTGCTAGAATTTTTTAGTCTTTGTGATCAGAAAATGGTCATCTCTGTTGGTTTTTTATCAACAAAGGCATGTGTCACTGTGGCCTGGAGGCATGCCGAGTGGCAGCCATAATTGCTAAAGAATTTTTTTAAGTCTTGTGTAATCAGAAAATGGCTATCACTTTTTGGTTTGTTATCAACAAAGCATGTATCACTGTGGCCTGGAAGGCATGCCGAGTGGCTCTAATTGCTAAGAATTTTTATTAGTCTAGTGTAATCAAAAATGGCTCATCACTTGTTAGTTTTTAATCAAAAAGGCAGGTATCACTGTGGCCTGGAGGCATGCGAGTGGGCAGCATAATTGCTACGAATTTTAGTCTAGTGTAATCAAAAATGGTCATCTCTTTGTTGGTTTTTAATCACAAAGGCTGGTATCACTGTGGCCTGAAGGCATGCGAGTGGCAGCATACATTGCTAAGAATTTTTATTAGTCTTGTGTAATCAGAAAATGGCTATCCTTTGTTGGTTTTTATCACAAAGGCATGTTATCACTGTGCCTGGAAGCATGCCGAGTGGGCAGCATAATTGCTAAGAATTTTTATTAGTCTTGTGTATCAAGAATGGCTATCACTTGTTGGTTTTTCAACAAAGGCATGGTATCACTGTGGCCTGGAAGGCATGCCGAGTGGGCAGCATACTTGCTAGAATTTTTATTAGTCTTTGTTTAATCAAAAATGCGCTATCTACTTTGTAGTTTTTTTATCAACAAAGGCATGGTATCACTGTGGCCTGGAAGGCATGCCGAGTGGGCAGCATACATTGCTAAGTTTTTATTAGTCTTGTGTAATCAGAAATGGCACCTTTGTTGGTTTTTATCAACAAGGACTTGTATCCACGTGGCCTGGAAGCATGCCGAGTGGGCAGCAATATGCTAGAATTTTTATTCTCTAGTGTAATCAAAAATGGCTATCCTTTGTTTTTTTTATCACAAAGTCATGGTATCACTGTGCCTGAAGCAATGCCGATGTGGGCACATAATTGCTACGAATTTTATTAGTCTTGTGTAATCAGAAAATGTCTATCTTTAAAGCTTGGTATGGTTATTTAATCCACAAAGGCATGTATCCTGTGGCCTGGAAAGGCATGCCGAGTGGGCAAAATTGTTAAGAATTTATTAGTCTTGTGTCATCAAACATGGCTTATCACTTGTTTGGTATGCTGCCCACTCGGCATGTCTTCCAGACCACAGTGATACCACGCCTTTGTTGATAAAAAACCAACAAAGAGATAGCCATTTTCTGATTACACAAGACTAATAAAAATTCTTAGCAAGTATGCTGCCCACTCGGCATGTCCTTCCAGGCCACAGTGATACCATGCCTTTGTTGATAAAAAACCAACAAAGAGATAGCCATTTTCTGATTACACAAGACTAATAAAAATTCTTAGCAAGTATGCTGCCCACTCGGCATGTCTTCCAGACCACAGTGATACCATGCCTTTGTTGATAAAAAACCAACAAAGAGATGACATTTTCTGATTACATAAGACTAATAAAAATTCGTAGCAATTATGCTGCCCACTCGGCATGTCTTCCAGACCACAGTGATACCATGCCTTTGTTGATAAAAAACCAACAAAGAGATAGCCATTTTCTGATTACACAAGACTAATAAAAATTCTTAGCAAGTATGCTGCCCACTCGGCATGCCTTCCAGGCCACAGTGATACCACGCCTTTGTTGATAAAAAACCAACAAAGTGATAGCCATTTTCTGATTACACAAGACTAATAAAAATTCTTAGCAAGTATGCTGCCCACTCGGCATGCCTTCCAGGCCACAGTGATACCATGCCTTTGTTGATAAAAAACCAACAAAGAGATAGCCATTTTCTGATTACACAAGACTAATAAAAATTCTTAGCAAGTATGCTGCCCACTCGGCATGCCTTCCAGGCCACAGTGATACCATGCCTTTGTTGATAAAAAACCAACAAAGAGATAGCCATTTTCTGATTACGCAAGACTAACAAAAATTCTTAGGGATTTTGCAGACCACTCGGCATGACTTCCAGGCCATAGAGCCATCATGGCTTTGTTCGATAAAAGCCCGACAAAGAGATAGCCATTTTCTGATTACGCAAGACTAACAAAAATTCCTAGGGATTTTGCAGACCACTGGGCATGACTTCCAGGCCATAGAGCCATCATGGCTTTGTTCGATAAAAGCCCGACAAAGAGATAGCCATTTTCTGATTACGCAAGACTAACAAAAATTCTTAGCAAGTATGCTGCCCACTCGTCATGCCTTCCAGGCCACAGTGATACCATGCCTTTGTTGATAAAAAACCAACAAAGAGATAGCCATTTTCTGATTACGCAAGACTAACAAAAATTCTTAGCAAGTATGCTGCCCACTCGTCATGCCTTCCAGGCCACAGTGATACCATGCCTTTGTTGATAAAAAACCAACAAAGAGATAGCCATTTTCTGATTACGCAAGACTAACAAAAATTCCTAGGGATTTTGCAGACCACTGGGCATGACTTCCAGGCCATAGAGCCATCATGGCTTTGTTCGATAAAAGCCCGACAAAGAGATAGCCATTTTCTGATTACGCAAGACTAACAAAAATTCTTAGCAAGTATGCTGCCCACTCGGCATGCCTTCCAGGCCACAGTGATACCATGCCTTTGTTGATAAAAAACCAACAAAGAGATAGCCATTTTCTGATTACGCAAGACTAACAAAAATTCTTAGCAAGTATGCTGCCCACTCGTCATGCCTTCCAGGCCACAGTGATACCATGCCTTTGTTGATAAAAAACCAACAAAGAGATAGCCATTTTCTGATTACGCAAGACTAACAAAAATTCTTAGCAAGTATGCTGCCCACTCGTCATGCCTTCCAGGCCACAGTGATACCATGCCTTTGTTGATAAAAAACCAACAAAGAGATAGCCATTTTCTGATTACGCAAGACTAACAAAAATTCTTAGCAAGTATGCTGCCCACTCGGCATGCCTTCCAGGCCACAGTGATACCATGCCTTTGTTGATAAAAAACCAACAAAGAGATAGCCATTTTCTGATTACGCAAGACTAATAAAAATTCTTAGCAAGTATGCTGCCCACTCGTCATGCCTTCCAGGCCACAGTGATACCATGCCTTTGTTGATAAAAAACCAACAAAGAGATAGCCATTTTCTGATTACACAAGACTAATAAAAATTCTTAGCAAGTATGCTGCCCACTCGTCATGCCTTCCAGGCCACAGTGATACCATGCCTTTGTTGATAAAAAACCAACAAAGAGATAGCCATTTTCTGATTACACAAGACTAATAAAAATTCTTAGCAAGTATGCTGCCCACTCGTCATGCCTTCCAGGCCACAGTGATACCATGCCTTTGTTGATAAAAAACCAACAAAGTGATAGCCATTTTCTGATTACACAAGACTAATAAAAATTCTTAGCAAGTATGCTGCCCACTCGTCATGCCTTCCAGGCCACAGTGATACCATGCCTTTGTTGATAAAAAACCAACAAAGAGATAGCCATTTTCTGATTACACAAGACTAATAAAAATTCTTAGCAAGTATGCTGCCCACTCGTCATGCCTTCCAGGCCACAGTGATACCATGCCTTTGTTGATAAAAAACCAACAAAGAGATAGCCATTTTCTGATTACACAAGACTAATAAAAATTCTTAGCAAGTATGCTGCCCACTCGTCATGCCTTCCAGGCCACAGTGATACCATGCCTTTGTTGATAAAAAACCAACAAAGAGATAGCCATTTTCTGATTACGCAAGACTAACAAAAATTCCTAGCAAGTATGCTGCCCACTCGGCATGCCTTCCAGGCCACAGTGATACCATGCCTTTGTTCGATAAAAGCCCGACAAAGAGATAGCCATTTTCTGATTACGCAAGACTAACAAAAATTCTTAGCAAGTATGCTGCCCACTCGTCATGCCTTCCAGGCCACAGTGATACCATGCCTTTGTTGATAAAAAACCAACAAAGTAGATAGCCATTTTCTGATTACACAAGACTAATAAAAATTCTTAGCAAGTATGCTGCCCACTCGGCATGCCTTCCAGGCCACAGTGATACCATGCCTTTGTTGATAAAAAACCAACAAAGAGATAGCCATTTTCTGATTACGCAAGACTAACAAAAATTCTTAGCAAGTATGCTGCCCACTCGTCATGCCTTCCAGGCCACAGTGATACCATGCCTTTGTTGATAAAAAACCAACAAAGAGATAGCCATTTTCTGATTACGCAAGACTAACAAAAATTCCTAGGGATTTTGCAGACCACTGGGCATGACTTCCAGGCCATAGAGCCATCATGGCTTTGTTCGATAAAAGCCCGACAAAGAGATAGCCATTTTCTGATTACGCAAGACTAACAAAAATTCCTAGGGATTTTGCAGACCACTGGGCATGACTTCCAGGCCATAGAGCCATCATGGCTTTGTTCGATAAAAGCCCGACAAAGAGATAGCCATTTTCTGATTACGCAAGACTAACAAAAATTCCTAGGGATTTTGCAGACCACTGGGCATGACTTCCAGGCCATAGAGCCATCATGGCTTTGTTCGATAAAAGCCCGACAAAGAGATAGCCATTTTCTGATTACGCAAGACTAACAAAAATTCCTAGGGATTTTGCAGACCACTGGGCATGACTTCCAGGCCATAGAGCCATCATGGCTTTGTTCGATAAAAGCCCGACAAAGAGATAGCCATTTTCTGATTACGCAAGACTAACAAAAATTCCTAGGGATTTTGCAGACCACTGGGCATGACTTCCAGGCCATAGAGCCATCATGGCTTTGTTCGATAAAAGCCCGACAAAGAGATAGCCATTTTCTGATTACGCAAGACTAACAAAAATTCCTAGGGATTTTGCAGACCACTGGGCATGACTTCCAGGCCATAGAGCCATCATGGCTTTGTTCGATAAAAGCCCGACAAAGAGATAGCCATTTTCTGATTACGCAAGACTAACAAAAATTCCTAGGGATTTTGCAGACCACTGGGCATGACTTCCAGGCCATAGAGCCATCATGGCTTTGTTCGATAAAAGCCCGACAAAGAGATAGCCATTTTCTGATTACGCAAGACTAACAAAAATTCCTAGGGATTTTGCAGACCACTGGGCATGACTTCCAGGCCATAGAGCCATCATGGCTTTGTTCGATAAAAGCCCGACAAAGAGATAGCCATTTTCTGATTACGCAAGACTAACAAAAATTCTTAGCAAGTATGCTGCCCACTCGTCATGCCTTCCAGGCCACAGTGATACCATGCCTTTGTTGATAAAAAACCAACAAAGAGATAGCCATTTTCTGATTACGCAAGACTAACAAAAATTCTTAGCAAGTATGCTGCCCAC
The DNA here is from genome assembly GCA_039877585.1 of Heterodera filipjevi. NCBI lineage: Eukaryota > Metazoa > Nematoda > Chromadorea > Rhabditida > Heteroderidae > Heterodera > Heterodera filipjevi. The sequence continues at coordinate 3,598,821 of JBDPZO010000008.1, read as the reverse complement.
TCGTCATGCCTTCCAGGCCACAGTGATACCATGCCTTTGTTGATAAAAAACCAACAAAGAGATAGCCATTTTCTGATTACGCAAGACTAACAAAAATTCCTAGGGATTTTGCAGACCACTGGGCATGACTTCCAGGCCATAGAGCCATCATGGCTTTGTTCGATAAAAGCCCGACAAAGAGATAGCCATTTTCTGATTACGCAAGACTAACAAAAATTCTTAGCAAGTATGCTGCCCACTCGGCATGCCTTCCAGGCCACAGTGATACCATGCCTTTGTTCGATAAAAGCCCGACAAAGAGATAGCCATTTTCTGATTACGCAAGACTAACAAAAATTCCTAGGGATTTTGCAGACCACTGGGCATGACTTCCAGGCCATAGAGCCATCATGGCTTTGTTCGATAAAAGCCCGACAAAGAGATAGCCATTTTCTGATTACGCAAGACTAACAAAAATTCCTAGGGATTTTGCAGACCACTGGGCATGACTTCCAGGCCATAGAGCCATCATGGCTTTGTTCGATAAAAGCCCGACAAAGAGATAGCCATTTTCTGATTACGCAAGACTAACAAAAATTCTTAGCAAGTATGCTGCCCACTCGTCATGCCTTCCAGGCCACAGTGATACCATGCCTTTGTTGATAAAAAACCAACAAAGAGATAGCCATTTTCTGATTACGCAAGACTAACAAAAATTCTTAGCAAGTATGCTGCCCACTCGTCATGCCTTCCAGGCCACAGTGATACCATGCCTTTGTTGATAAAAAACCAACAAAGAGATAGCCATTTTCTGATTACGCAAGACTAACAAAAATTCTTAGCAAGTATGCTGCCCACTCGTCATGCCTTCCAGGCCACAGTGATACCATGCCTTTGTTGATAAAAAACCAACAAAGAGATAGCCATTTTCTGATTACGCAAGACTAACAAAAATTCCTAGGGATTTTGCAGACCACTGGGCATGACTTCCAGGCCATAGAGCCATCATGGCTTTGTTCGATAAAAGCCCGACAAAGAGATAGCCATTTTCTGATTACGCAAGACTAACAAAAATTCTTAGCAAGTATGCTGCCCACTCGTCATGCCTTCCAGGCCACAGTGATACCATGCCTTTGTTGATAAAAAACCAACAAAGAGATAGCCATTTTCTGATTACGCAAGACTAACAAAAATTCCTAGGGATTTTGCAGACCACTGGGCATGACTTCCAGGCCATAGAGCCATCATGGCTTTGTTCGATAAAAGCCCGACAAAGAGATAGCCATTTTCTGATTACGCAAGACTAACAAAAATTCCTAGGGATTTTGCAGACCACTGGGCATGACTTCCAGGCCATAGAGCCATCATGGCTTTGTTCGATAAAAGCCCGACAAAGAGATAGCCATTTTCTGATTACGCAAGACTAACAAAAATTCCTAGGGATTTTGCAGACCACTGGGCATGACTTCCAGGCCACAGTGATACCATGCCTTTGTTCGATAAAAGCCCGACAAAGAGATAGCCATTTTCTGATTACGCAAGACTAACAAAAATTCTTAGCAAGTATGCTGCCCACTCGGCATGCCTTCCAGGCCACAGTGATACCATGCCTTTGTTGATAAAAAACCAACAAAGATGATAGCCATTTTCTGATTACACAAGACTAATAAAAATTCTTAGCAAGTATGCTGCCCACTCGTCATGCCTTCCAGGCCACAGTGATACCATGCCTTTGTTGATAAAAAACCAACAAAGAGATAGCCATTTTCTGATTACGCAAGACTAATAAAAATTCTTAGCAAGTATGCTGCCCACTCGGCATGCCTTCCAGGCCACAGTGATACCATGCCTTTGTTGATAAAAAACCAACAAAGTGATAGCCATTTTCTGATTACACAAGACTAATAAAAATTCTTAGCAATTATGCTGCCCACTCGGCATGCCTTCCAGGCCACAGTGATACCATGCCTTTGTTGATAAAAAACCAACAAAGAGATAGCCATTTTCTGATTACGCAAGACTAACAAAAATTCTTAGCAAGTATGCTGACCACTCGGCATGCCTTCCAGGCCACAGTGATACCATGCCTTTGTTGATAAAAAACCAACAAAGAGATGACCATTTTCTGATTACACAAGACTATAAAAATTCTTAGCAAGTATGCTGCCCACTCGGCATGCCTTCCAGACCACAGTGATACCATGTCTTTGTTGATAAAAAACCAACAAAGAGATAGCCATTTTCTGATTACACAAGACTAATAAAAATTCTTAGCAAGTATGCTGCCCACTCGGCATGCCTTCCAGGCCACAGTGATACCATGCCTTTGTTGATAAAAAACCAACAAAGTGATAGCCATTTTCTGATTACACAAGACTAATAAAAATTCTTAGCAATTATGCTGCCCACTCGGCATGCCTTCCAGGCCACAGTGATACCATGCCTTTGTTGATAAAAAACCAACAAAGAGATAGCCATTTTCTGATTACACAAGACTAATAAAAATTCGTAGCAATTATGCTGCCCACTCGGCATGCCTTCCAGGCCACAGTGATACCATGCCTTTGTTGATAAAAAACCAACAAAGAGATAGCCATTTTCTGATTACACAAGACTAATAAAAATTCTTAGCAAGTATGCTGCCCACTCGGCATGCCTTCCAGGCCACAGTGATACCATGCCTTTGTTGATAAAAAACCAACAAAGAGATAGCCATTTTCTGATTACACAAGACTAATAAAAATTCTTAGCAAGTATGCTGCCCACTCGGCATGCCTTCCAGGCCACAGTGATACCATGCCTTTGTTGATAAAAAACCAACAAAGAGATAGCCATTTTCTGATTACGCAAGACTAATAAAAATTCTTAGCAATTATGCTGCCCACTCGGCATGCCTTCCAGGCCACAGTGATACCATGCCTTTGTTGATAAAAAACCAACAAAGAGATAGCCATTTTCTGATTACACAAGACTAATAAAAATTCTTAGCAAGTATGCTGCCCACTCGGCATGCCTTCCAGGCCACAGTGATACCATGCCTTTGTTGATAAAAAACCAACAAAGAGATGGCCATTTTCTGATTACATAAGACTAATAAAAATTCGTAGCAATTATGCTGCCCACTCGGCATGCCTTCCAGGCCACAGTGATACCATGCCTTTGTTGATAAAAAACCAACAAAGAGATAGCCATTTTCTGATTACACAAGACTAATAAAAATTCTTAGCAAGTATGCTGCCCACTCGGCATGCCTTCCAGGCCACAGTGATACCATGCCTTTGTTGATAAAAAACCAACAAAGAGATAGCCATTTTCTGATTACACAAGACTAATAAAAATTCTTAGCAATTATGCTGCCCACTCGGCATGCCTTCCAGGCCACAGTGATACCATGCCTTTGTTGATAAAAAACCAACAAAGAGATAGCCATTTTCTGATTACACAAGACTAATAAAAATTCTTAGCAATTATGCTGCCCACTCGGCATGCCTTCCAGGCCACAGTGATACCATGCCTTTGTTGATAAAAAACCAACAAAGAGATAGCCATTTTCTGATTACACAAGACTAATAAAAATTCCTAGCAATTATGCTGCCCACTCGGCATGCCTTCCAGGCCACAGTGATACCATGCCTTTGTTGATAAAAAACCAACAAAGAGATAGCCATTTTCTGATTACACAAGACTAATAAAAATTCTTAGCAAGTATGCTGCCCACTCGGCATGCCTTCCAGACCACAGTGATACCATGCCTTTGTTGATAAAAAACCAACAAAGAGATAGCCATTTTCTGATTACACAAGACTAATAAAAATTCTTAGCAATTATGCTGCCCACTCGGCATGCCTTCCAGGCCACAGTGATACCATGCCTTTGTTGATAAAAAACCAACAAAGAGATAGCCATTTTCTGATTACACAAGACTAATAAAAATTCGTAGCAATTATGCTGCCCACTCGGCATGCCTTCCAGGCCACAGTGATACCATGCCTTTGTTGATAAAAAACCAACAAAGAGATAGCCATTTTCTGATTACACAAGACTAATAAAAATTCTTAGCAAGTATGCTGCCCACTCGGCATGCCTTCCAGGCCACAGTGATACCATGCCTTTGTTGATAAAAAACCAACAAAGAGATAGCCATTTTCTGATTACACAAGACTAATAAAAATTCTTAGCAATTATGCTGCCCACTCGGCATGCCTTCCAGGCCACAGTGATACCATGCCTTTGTTGATAAAAAACCAACAAAGATGATAGCCATTTTCTGATTACACAAGACTAATAAAAATTCTTAGCAATTATGCTGCCCACTCGGCATGCCTTCCAGGCCACAGTGATACCATGCCTTTGTTGATAAAAAACCAACAAAGAGATAGCCATTTTCTGATTACACAAGACTAATAAAAATTCTTAGCAAGTATGCTGCCCACTCGGCATGCCTTCCAGGCCACAGTGATACCATGCCTTTGTTGATAAAAAACCAACAAAGAGATAGCCATTTTCTGATTACACAAGACTAATAAAAATTCTTAGCAATTATGCTGCCCACTCGGCATGCCTTCCAGGCCACAGTGATACCATGCCTTTGTTGATAAAAAACCAACAAAGAGATAGCCATTTTCTGATTACACAAGACTAATAAAAATTCTTAGCAATTATGCTGCCCACTCGGCATGCCTTCCAGGCCACAGTGATACCATGCCTTTGTTGATAAAAAACCAACAAAGAGATAGCCATTTTCTGATTACGCAAGACTAATAAAAATTCTTAGCAATTATGCTGCCCACTCGGCATGCCTTCCAGGCCACAGTGATACCATGCCTTTGTTGATAAAAAACCAACAAAGAGATAGACATTTTCTGATTACACAAGACTAATAAAAATTCTTAGCAATTATGCTGCCCACTCGGCATGCCTTCCAGGCCACAGTGATACCATGCCTTTGTTGATAAAAAACCAACAAAGAGATAGCCATTTTCTGATTACACAAGACTAATAAAAATTCGTAGCAATTATGCTGCCCACTCGGCATGCCTTCCAGGCCACAGTGATACCATGCCTTTGTTGATAAAAAACCAACAAAGAGATAGCCATTTTCTGATTACACAAGACTAATAAAAATTCTTAGCAAGTATGCTGCCCACTCGGCATGCCTTCCAGGCCACAGTGATACCATGCCTTTGTTGATAAAAAACCAACAAAGAGATAGCCATTTTCTGATTACACAAGACTAATAAAAATTCTTAGCAATTATGCTGCCCACTCGGCATGCCTTCCAGGCCACAGTGATACCATGCCTTTGTTGATAAAAAACCAACAAAGAGATAGCCATTTTCTGATTACACAAGACTAATAAAAATTCTTAGCAATTATGCTGCCCACTCGGCATGCCTTCCAGACCACAGTGATACCATGCCTTTGTTGATAAAAAACCAACAAAGAGATAGCCATTTTCTGATTACACAAGACTAATAAAAATTCTTAGCAATTATGCTGCCCACTCGGCATGCCTTCCAGGCCACAGTGATACCATGCCTTTGTTGATAAAAAACCAACAAAGAGATAGCCATTTTCTGATTACACAAGACTAATAAAAATTCTTAGCAATTATGCTGCCCACTCGGCATGCCTTCCAGGCCACAGTGATACCATGCCTTTGTTGATAAAAAACCAACAAAGAGATAGCCATTTTCTGATTACACAAGACTAATAAAAATTCTTAGCAATTATGCTGCCCACTCGGCATGCCTTCCAGGCCACAGTGATACCATGCCTTTGTTGATAAAAAACCAACAAAGAGATAGCCATTTTCTGATTACACAAGACTAATAAAAATTCTTAGCAATTATGCTGCCCACTCGGCATGCCTTCCAGGCCACAGTGATACCATGCCTTTGTTGATAAAAAACCAACAAAGAGATAGCCATTTTCTGATTACACAAGACTAATAAAAATTCTTAGCAAGTATGCTGCCCACTCGGCATGCCTTCCAGGCCACAGTGATACCATGCCTTTGTTGATAAAAAACCAACAAAGATGATAGCCATTTTCTGATTACACAAGACTAATAAAAATTCTTAGCAATTATGCTGCCCACTCGGCATGCCTTCCAGGCCACAGTGATACCATGCCTTTGTTGATAAAAAACCAACAAAGTGATAGCCATTTTCTGATTACACAAGACTAATAAAAATTCTTAGCAATTATGCTGCCCACTCGGCATGCCTTCCAGGCCACAGTGATACCATGCCTTTGTTGATAAAAAACCAACAAAGTGATAGCCATTTTCTGATTACACAAGACTAATAAAAATTCTTAGCAATTATGCTGCCCACTCGGCATGCCTTCCAGGCCACAGTGATACCATGCCTTTGTTGATAAAAAACCTAACAAAGAGATAGCCATTTTCTGATTACACAAGACTAATAAAAATTCTTAGCAATTATGCTGCCCACTCGGCATGCCTTCCAGGCCACAGTGATACCATGCCTTTGTTGATAAAAAACCAACAAAGAGATAGCCATTTTCTGATTACACAAGACTAATAAAAATTCTTAGCAATTATGCTGCCCACTCGGCATGCCTTCCAGGCCACAGTGATACCATGCCTTTGTTGATAAAAAACCAACAAAGAGATAGCCATTTTCTGATTACACAAGACTAATAAAAATTCTTAGCAATTATGCTGCCCACTCGGCATGCCTTCCAGGCCACAGTGATACCATGCCTTTGTTGATAAAAACCAACAAAGAGATAGCCATTTTCTGATTACACAAGACTAATAAAAATTCTTAGCAATTATGCTGCCCACTCGGCATGCCTTCCAGGCCACAGTGATACCATGCCTTTGTTGATAAAAAACCAACAAAGTGATAGCCATTTTCTGATTACACAAGACTAATAAAAATTCTTAGCAATTATGCTGCCCACTCGGCATGCCTTCCAGACCACAGTGATACCATGCCTTTGTTGATAAAAAACCAACAAAGAGATAGCCATTTTCTGATTACACAAGACTAATAAAAATTCTTAGCAATTATGCTGCCCACTCGGCATGCCTTCCAGGCCACAGTGATACCATGCCTTTGTTGATAAAAAACCAACAAAGAGATAGCCATTTTCTGATTACACAAGACTAATAAAAATTCTTAGCAATTATGCTGCCCACTCGGCATGCCTTCCAGGCCACAGTGATACCATGCCTTTGTTGATAAAAAACCAACAAAGAGATGACCATTTTCTGATTACACAAGACTAATAAAAATTCTTAGCAATTATGCTGCCCACTCGGCATGCCTTCCAGACCACAGTGATACCATGCCTTTGTTGATAAAAAACTAACAAAGAGATAGCCATTTTCTGATTACACAAGACTAATAAAAATTCTTAGCAAGTATGCTGCCCACTCGGCATGCCTTCCAGGCCACAGTGATACCATGCCTTTGTTGATAAAAAACCAACAAGATGATAGCCATTTTCTGATTACACAAGACTAATAAAAATTCTTAGCAATTATGCTGCCCACTCGGCATGCCTTCCAGGCCACAGTGATACCATGCCTTTGTTGATAATAACCAACAAAGTGATAGCCATTTTCTGATTACACAAGACTAATAAAAATTCTTAGCAATTATGCTGCCCACTCGGCATGCCTTCCAGGCCACAGTGATACCATGCCTTTGTTGATAAAAAACCAACAAAGTGATAGCCATTTTCTGATTACACAAGACTAATAAAAATTCTTAGCAATTATGCTGCCCACTCGGCATGCCTTCCAGACCACAGTGATACCATGCCTTTGTTGATAAAAACCCAACAAAGAGATGACCATTTTCTGATTACACAAGACTATAAAAATTCTTAGCAAGTATGCTGCCCACTCGGCATGCCTTCCAGACCACAGTGATACCATGTCTTTGTTGATAAAAAACTAACAAAGAGATAGCCATTTTCTGATTACACAAGACTAATAAAAATTCTTAGCAATTATGCTGCCCACTCGGCATGCCTTCCAGGCCACAGTGATACCATGCCTTTGTTGATAAAAAACTAACAAAGAGATAGCCATTTTCTGATTACACAAGACTAATAAAAATTCTTAGCAATTATGCTGCCCACTCGGCATGCCTTCCAGACCACAGTGATACCATGTCTTTGTTGATAAAAAACTAACAAAGAGATAGCCATTTTCTGATTACACAAGACTAATAAAAATTCTTAGCAAGTATGCTGCCCACTCGGCATGCCTTCCAGGCCACAGTGATACCATGCCTTTGTTGATAAAAAACTAACAAAGTGATAGCCATTTTCTGATTACACAAGACTAATAAAAATTCTTAGCAATTATGCTGCCCACTCGGCATGCCTTCCAGGCCACAGTGATACCATGCCTTTGTTGATAAATAACCAACAAAGTGATAGCCATTTTCTGATTACACAAGACTAATAAAAATTCTTAGCAATTATGCTGCCCACTCGGCATGCCTTCCAGGCCACAGTGATACCATGCCTTTGTTGATAAAAAACCAATAAAGTGATAGCCATTTTCTGATTACACAAGACTAATAAAAATTCTTAGCAATTATGCTGCCCACTCGGCATGCCTTCCAGACCACAGTGATACCATGCCTTTGTTGATAAAAAACTAACAAAGAGATAGCCATTTTCTGATTACACTAGACTAATAAAAATTCGTAGCAATTATGCTGCCCACTCGGCATGCCTTCCAGACCACAGTGATACCATGCCTTTGTTGATAAAAAACTAACAAAGAGATAGCCATTTTCTGATTACACAAGACTAATAAAAATTCTTAGCAATTATGCTGCCCACTCGGCATGCCTTCCAGGCCACAGTGATACCATGCCTTTGTTGTAAAAAACTAACAAAGAGATAGCCATTTTCTGATTACACAAGACTAATAAAAATTCGTAGCAATTATGCTGCCCACTCGGCATGCCTTCCAGACCACAGCGATACCATGCCTTTGTTGATAAAAAACTAACAAAGAGATAGCCATTTTCTGATTACACAAGACTAATAAAAATTCGTAGCAATTATGCTGCCCACTCGGCATGCCTTCCAGGCCACAGTGATACCATGCCTTTTTGATAAAAAACTAACAAAGAGATAGCCATTTTCTGATTACACTAGACTAATAAAAATTCGTAGCAATTATGCTGCCCACTCGGCATGCCTTCCAGGCCACAGTGATACCATGCCTTTGTTGATAAAAAACCAATAAAGTGATAGCCATTTTCTGATTACACAAGACTAATAAAAATTCTTAGCAATTATGCTGCCCACTCGGCATGCCTTCCAGACCACAGTGATACCATGCCTTTGTTGATAAAAAACTAACAAAGAGATAGCCATTTTCTGATTACACTAGACTAATAAAAATTCGTAGCAATTATGCTGCCCACTCGGCATGCCTTCCAGACCACAGCGATACCATGCCTTTGTTGATAAAAAACTAACAAAGAGATAGCCATTTTCTGATTACACAAGACTAATAAAAATTCTTAGCAATTATGCTGCCCACTCGGCATGCCTTCCAGGCCACAGTGATACCATGCCTTTTTGATAAAAAACTAACAAAGAGATAGCCATTTTCTGATTACACTAGACTAATAAAAATTCGTAGCAATTATGCTGCCCACTCGGCATGCCTTCCAGGCCACAGTGATACCATGCCTTTGTTGATAAAAAACCAATAAAGTGATAGCCATTTTCTGATTACACAAGACTAATAAAAATTCTTAGCAATTATGCTGCCCACTCGGCATGCCTTCCAGACCACAGTGATACCATGCCTTTGTTGATAAAAAACCAACAAAGAGATGACCATTTTCTGATTACACAAGACTATAAAAATTCTTAGCAAATATGCTGCCCACTCGGCATGCCTTCCAGGCCACAGTGATACCATGCCTTTGCTTTGCGATTTGGCACTCCTCTTCACAAGCCTTGCAGGCCACAGGACTATCATGGCTTTGTTGGTTAAAAATCAAAAAAAGAGATAGCCGTTTTTTCAGGCTACACAAGACAAACAAAAATTCTTTTCCGGCTCGGCTTTATCGTTAAGAGAAGTGCCGGTTCGGTTTTTTGACTTTTCACCGGTGTAATCCCGAATGATTCAAATAAATTCAGGCGTCGCCAATTTGTTACGCCCAAATGTCCACAATAATAAATTAATATTTATTTTAAATAAACGGACAATGGCGAACAATTAAATATTGATTGAAGAACAGAGGTTAAATTGAAAGAAGGAAATGAATAATATAAAAGAAACAAAAGAGGCGGGGACGGAGGGAATGGATGGATATTTATGACAAAAATAAGAGAGAAAAGAATCAATAATAGACGATCAGAATGCCAGAGATATTCAAATATGCCTTCCTGAACATTTTAGAAAAATTAGAAGCCTTTTTCAAGTGATGACTACCACTGACAAGGTCAAATGCCTAAGTCACAGGTTTAACAAATCAAATTCATCCTTTTTTCTAATTGTAGTCCCTCCCTAATAAACCCAACTTTTACTCCACCACGTTATGTTATGTTATGATATGCTTTGATCATTCTTTGTCTGTCTGTCCGTTTCTGCTTTCTCTCCCCCCTCTGTCCTTCCGTTTCCTCTGATTTCCTTTCTCCGATCATCTTCATCTCATCGTCCTCCGAATTCCGAATGGTCAACACAATTACTTCCCCCAAGGGTGAGTTGGTTAAACGGTGGAGGGCAAAGGGCGCGACCATCGTCCATAAATTACAATTCCGTTGCTGCTGCTCCGCGACGACTGTTGGCCCCCATCGATTTTGTCATATTTATAAGTGATTGGGGCAATCGCAACCAAACGAAAACCAAACACAACTTATAGCGAAAGAGGGGAGAGGGAAAGGGGTGGGCAAAAAATGGGGGGGGGGGGGGGGAATGGGCGGAGGACAATTTTATAAAAAATAAAATATTTAAGGACAATTTGGCCATTTTGTTCATTTTTTTTAATTTCTTTGTCAATTTGACTTGAAACATTCGCGAAACTCTTAATGTGTTTATTTATCTTAATTCAGGGTTCGTATCCGTCCTTTATTTCAAAGATGATGTCCTTTGAAAACGGCGCTTTTTGCGCAAAAATGTTCATTTTAAGCCAAATCCATTAGCAGATAAGATCCAAATTTTCAACAAATTTTCCCGGCGGCGCCTATCGGCACCGCCTCTGCACGGACGCGACGCTATCCGCGACTCGCGGCGTTTTTTTCCCGCGATTCACGGCATTTGTGTTAAAAAAAAAGTTTTTTTTTTTCAAGCGATGTTTTTGCTGAAAATCCGCGATTCGCGGCCCTTTTTTTCGCGACCGCGGGATTATCTTCCCACCCCCCCCCCCACCCACCCACCCCGCTTGGTGAAAAAATTAATTAAATAACGATTTTTTTTAATTGCAATAAAAACTTTTGGAGTGTCCTTTGAATTCGCAAATTCTCCCCATTATGTCCTTTGAAACCACCTTATCGGTCCTTTGAAATTGAGTTCACCCAATACGAACCCTGTCTTAATTTAACATATGTAATTTATTTGCTCTGATTTTAATCCAAAAAGTGTTTATGGAAATGCATTGGTCAAAAACCATTCAAAATGACGCCCATTAACCGAATAATGCGCCAACAGTGAAAATTTCAGTCCAAAATTGTCCCTTCCCTTTCATTTTCCACCCCACCGCCATTTATAAATATTTCCTTTTGTTCGATCGATTTGGCGAGCGAATGGTTTCGCATAGACGAACAAATAAAAACTCTCCCGGAAAGCCCTCCCCCCCCCCAAAAAAAAAAGAGAGAGAGAGCGAAAAGAATGGGGGGGAGGGGGGAGTTATCACTGGCTATGGTTATGATCACTCTGATCACGATCAACCACCGTCGTCGTCATTGATCAGCCCATCCCAATCCCTCTCTTCCCTATCATTCTATGCTCGCATCTCTTAGTATTGTGTCTAATCAGTCAATTGATCAGTTCGTCTTCAATGCTTTCGTCAGTCCTATTTTTGTTTTAATTGGCCGGAAATGGGCCCAATGACTCATTTTCCCTTTTTGAACTTTTCCAATTCGTTTTTCCATGGTTAAATAAATATATAATCTCTTTTTTTTCTCTCCATGTTTTATCCTTTCAATTCCTTTTCCTCTTTTTCACTTTTTCCATTTGAATTTTAAAAATGGCTTCGGGTGCCGCGCCGTGCAGTGACCAGCGAAGTTCGGCAAAAGCGGCGGACAAAGGGCCGCCGCCCCCGCAGGGCAACCGAAGTCGAAAATGGGCGACGGACGGAGGGGGCGCGGCGCACTGCGAAATTGTGGGCATTTTAGGGGACATTTTTGGCAATTAATTTGCGGCACTTTCAGTGCGTCGTTTGTGGTGACAGGGCTTGCAACCACCAGTAAAAATCTGTCAAATTATCATTTTTAATTTTCAAAACCTCTCCACCTCAAAAAGTTATTACGGCGTCGCCGCTTGCCATGGCTGCAAATGTTTCTTCTGGCGATCTATTAAAAACAAAATGAAGTTCGTTTTTGGCATTTTTTGGCAGCATTTTTCGCCTTTTTCTCTCTGAAGGTACATTTGTCGTGGGGACGGCCAATGCGACATAATAAATCCGAACCATCGCAATTCGTGCCGCTTTTGTCGCCTTCAGCGATGTTTAAAGGCAATTAACACGGCTAATTAATTAACAAATTAGGCAATTTCAAGGCGGGAATGCAACCGGAATCAGTGCGAATGCCAAAGGAGGGAGCGGACACTGCGGCGAGACAAATTGCCATTTTGGAGCAATGCCTAAAAGGCACTAAAGAGGCGGAAGGACTGAAGCGAAAATGGGAGAAGAACGGTGGTACGGTAGGGGGATGATACGGTAGAGGGATGGTACGGTAGAGGGGGAGGGGGGAAGATGGCGACTGTAAGAATACCCACAGAGAAGTTCACAGTTCATTCATTTTCAGTCTTTTCCTCCGTCGATGCGCATTGTCCGCTGTGTCATCAGCAGCGCCTTCCGGCAGAATCTCAAAAAAATAGTCAAACTGCTCAAAGTCCGCCAATTGGCACGCATTCATTCCCGCAAAATGCCGAAAATGGAAAGGTGCCAAAGGGCGGGGGGGGGGGAACGAATACAAATAAAGATAAAGTTATAAATATGTAACAATTTCAAATGGTTATCCATCAGAAGATCGGGGCCGAACTGTGCCAACAATTGGTGTGCAAATTGGTCGAAATTGAGACGAATATAAACGAAGTGAAAGAATTGTCAAAAAATTTGAAACAATTGAAATGGACATTTTTCAGGTGGCCGACTTCAGTGAGAACGAAGCACCCAAAGGCCAACTTGGGCTCGAATCGCTGTTCTCGAGTCCCGAACTTTTGGACCGTTTCCGAACACAGGTGAATATACGGTATTGCCCATTGTAACATTCGCACATTTTACAATTTAGGTCAATTACTGTATCCGATTGCGTCGCGTCACAGAAGACGAATTGGAGTTCTGTAAATACCGTACGCTGGCCAAGGTGAACACGGTATAAACAAAAGAATTTTTGGCAAATTGGAATTTTGAGGCCGTCGATTACATCAGAGCGCTTTCGTTGTTGGACTTAAAATTTGTGTACGTAACGACGGAACAACAAAAACAGACGACGAACGGAAGCACTGAAACGGAAGAATGGCTTAATGACCACGACAAAGTCAGTCCCGGGGATGGAAAATGCGAATTTGCAAAATAAATGAAAAACGATTGTCAAATTGCAGATCATTCTCCTCCGCCATTGTTTTGCGCCGTTGGCACTGTTCGACATCGCTTCAGGCAATTGAAAAAACGAACCAATTAATAGACAATTAACGTGGTTGGTCGATTCACAAAAAGTGCAAATTTGGGCGATTCACAAAAAGTGCAAAAATCAAAAATCAGACTTTTTCCTATGATTTTTTATCAACTAGTTATCTATGGGTGTGAGGATTTAGGAGGAAAGCCGTTTCAGTACGGAAAGCAAATTTAATTAGTTTAATTATTTCAAACTAAGTTAAAAATCTTCAAAGTTAAAAATTTTTTTAATTTTCCTGGCGGAGCCCTTCAACACCGCCCAATATTCAATCATTTTCGAATTTTTTTCAAAAAGGATAAATCTTACCATTTTTGGAGAAAATCTTTTAACAAACGGGTCATAAATTTCCAAAATTTCCACCAGTGGCGCCTGTTGGCACCACCGTATGTAACGTACCCCATTGAGGTAAGTTTCTCAAAATTTCTTAAAATACTCAAATTGGTCTTTTTTGCGCTTTCCTCCTAAATCCCCACACCCATAGATAACTAGTTGATAAAAAATCATAGGAAAAAGTCTGATTTTTGATTTTGCACTTTTTGTGAATCGCCAAATTTGCACTTTTTGTGAATCGCCCAAATTTGCACTTTTTGTGAATCGCCCAAATTTGCACTTTTTGTGAATCGACCTAGCACCGACAATTAATTAATAATTACCTTTGTTTTCGTTTTCCCTTCAAGGCACTTCCTTCGCAACAAAAGACACCCAAAATTTGTTGTGTTTACCTACCGGACTGACAGTGTGTGCCAACGAAGAAATTGTGCCAAATGGGTTGGCATTTTGCCCTTTTGACTTTCTGTCATTTTTCCATTTTCATTTCATTCGCACAGTTTCCTAAGCCAACAAATTGTCGCCCGTTGCGTCACTTCTCTTGTCCGCGTGCTCACCGAACTGTCGTTGGACCAGGAGGAGTTCGTCATGGTCAAGGTGTACACCTCGGCATGCCCTTTTTCCCTTCAAATTGGCCTCTTTTCAGCTGATCATCGTTTTGACTTTGGACTCCAACGGAATTGCCGACTTCGACGGTCAGCAGAGCCATGCCGCCCCACGAGGCAATTTGTTGTCCGCCGCCGGGCAAAATTTTGTGGAACGGCTTAGGGACAATGTGCACTCGGCACTTTACAATGTGAAAACAATCGCAGCAAAACAAATCAAATTTATTTATTTATTTTTTTATCAGTTTGTCATTAATTTTTCCTTAATTAATATTTATTTAATTGTTTTATTAATATTTGCTCTATTAATTATTTTTTATTTCTTTAATATTTTACTCACTTTTTTTCTTTTTCATTTTATTTTTTTTATTTATTCTTTTTTTTTAGCATTCTCCGCAGCGAATGCCGTCGCCCGTCGGTGCCGTGGCCGTCTCTTCCGATGCTGCACTTCGTTTTGCCAAATTGCTTCACATTTTGCCAAAACTAATGGTCGGTTGGGAATGCTCTTTGGATACAATTCTCTTTTTCGTTTTACATTTTTATTTTCTTTCCTTTTTCCTTTTTCTTTTTTCTTTTCATTTTTATTTCTTTCCTTTTTCTTTTCTTTTTTCTTTTCATTTTTATTTCCATTTATTTTTCCATCATTTTATTTCCCCCCCCCCCACTTTTTCAGCTTCTCTCCCGCGATCTCGTCGAGCACATTCGAATGGTTTGGCCACCTATTTGTCCCCTTTTTCTCTTGACAAATACTCCCCAAAAGGTGCACACTTTCCCCACCGCTTCTTCCCGTCCCACCGATCCATTGTTCTTCGAAATGTTTGGCGATATTTTCTATGAAAATCAGCAGGTAAACAAACGGACATAGACATACAGTCAGTCCCATTACGGTATTATTCTTACTACTACAGTCCAACTTTTCCTCCATTTCATAGTAATCGTACCGTATCTCCATTTGTTTCTTTCGGTTCTACCGTACCTCCCCCCCCCCGCCCTTTAGGGTCGTTCCATGGGCAGTTCCTCCTCCGACGGGTGGAGTCCCGTCGGGAGCAGTACGGCAACGCCCGTCCTCAGTCCGCAACCTCAGCGGGTCAGCACACTCGCCGCGGGGCATGGCGAAGGCGCGACGGTGCCGGAGACAGCCGCAGAAAAAATGATCTCAGCACAACCGTTAAAGTAAAGAAAGTGATTTACGTGTGATTAGCAGACAAAAAGATAAAATCAGTTTTCTTTTCCCATTGGAATTTTGCCACTTTTCCCCATTATTTTGGCCCCCTTTCTTTACCCCTTTTTCCATTAGCATTTTGCCATTTTGATTTATTCCTATTGGCATTTTGCCATTCTTTTCCCATTTTCCCGCAGGGCCGAATTCGGTTGCCCTTTTCCGTCTGCTGTTCCTCTTCCCCCTGTTGCTGGTCCTCATCAACCGCAGTGTTTGTTGTTCCCTTCGGCACATTCTCATCAGAAAGACGGACGGGCAAATGCCATTGTCCAAAATTGGCCGCGTTGACGCGCGTCTGTGCGCTGCACAGACAGACGAAAGCAAAGGCAATGTGCCAAATTCAAAACAAAAAAACAAATTTTGATATTTCAAAAAAAAAAAATGTTGAACCTAATCAATCGCATTTTTAGGGCCTGTGGTGAAATTGTGGCATGCCTCTGCAGTGATGGACCATTTGAGAAAATAATGTAATAACAAATAAATGAATAATTAATTAGTCATTAGTATTATTGGTGTTGCAACATTCGAAATTGTGATGAAAATTTTCTTCGTTTTTATAACAGAAATTTATGAGAAAAATAAAAGGAAAAAACAAAACAAAAATTGGGCATTATCACAAATTATGTGGGGTCAAAATTAGTCTGATAAATTTATTAAATAATGCCATCTCTTTGAAATATTGCTTCCCCCCTTTTTTGGCTAATCTCTCTTTGCCGCCCCCCCCCCCCATCTGTCCCCCCCCCTCAATTCATCAATTTATTCGCGCGGGTGGCACTCGATAACGACGACGACGGTTCCTCTGATGTAAAGAGCTCCTGCGCATAGGAAATTCCGGCGGTCCCATAAAACCATTCGCCGTCCCCGTCGGACCGTTCCCCGCCCCGGGGCAAATTTCCATTTCCATTGAATCGGAAATTTTGGCCGGTTAAAGGCGCCGTCGGCAAAATTCACAACATCCCCCGGGGGAGGGGAAATGGGAGAAAATAAATGAGAGACGAATGAGACGCCAAAAGGGAAAAGACGACGAAACGAATTAATGGGCAATTCGGAGGCGGAAACGGACGGATGGCAAAAGCGATGAATGAATGAAAGAAAGAATGTTTAATGAATGAGTGAGAGAAAGGAGAGGGAAAGGACAGGGCGAAATTGGCAAAACAATGGCAAAATGATCGGTGATCAGTCACTGCTAACAGTGATCACCCAAATGATCGACCTATTCCAAATCCGAGAAATGACTGATCAATCGGAGGGGGCGGGGGGGAGAGGGGACCAACAAAATTATGCCAATTAATCTAAACATTTCGCAATTAGTGGCCCCTTTATTAATGCTAAAAAGAAAAGTCTGAAAATGTTTTTTGTGCACTTTCTCCTCCATTTTGCATAAAACCCACAAAAACTCTTCGGCAGAGAGTGAGCGGTGCTTCGCCTTCCGTCCGTTTGATTTATCGGCGGTCAGAGGGAAGGAAAATGCGCGAAAATTGGAAAATATTGCCCAGGGGCGGGAGGGGGGGGGGGGGGGGAGGGGAGTGGCCAAAAATTTTCAAATCAGTGGACAAACGAACGAATGAAATAAATGCAAAGGCAAAAGAAACGAAAAATGGCCAATAAATGCCAAAAACTTTCCCATCGATTCGATTTTGCGCAATTTTCAGTTTATTTTACTATCATTTGGTCAAAATAGCGGCGCGAAAGCTGTGAAAACAAAGCAAAAAAAAAAGTGGCAAATAAATAAAATAAAAAAAGTGGGGGGGGACGAAAAGACGCCTTTTAAAGAGGAAACAAAACTATACGAATTGTAATCCGAAAACTCCAAAAACGGAATATTTATAAAAATATGCCGATTAAATTTCCACCAATGAATTTTCTTTTGTTTTTTGTCGCCGTGCCAAACAAATAAATTTGCCAAAATTTGTGTATTTTATTTTTCCAAAAAATTATCCCCCGTGCGCGAAGACAAATATTTAAAAACGGGGGGGCCACCAAAGTGACAAAGTCTCTCCTCCAATTGCCCAAATTCGGTGCGCATCTGACAAAATCCCGCTGCGAATGGCGCCCATTGCTTTTGCCTCAGGCATTTTCCCCGTTTGAATGCTCCGGGCAAATAAATCTCTGTTTTTTCAAATTTAAGAGGTGAATTATTTTGTTTTAAGTTTAATTGTTTTTATCAAAAAGGACACCTTCCCTCGACCACTCATTCATTTCACTGTCCCACTCTCTTCCCCGTCCCTCTAGCCTCTCCTCCCTTCCCCAACCCCTCTCTTCTTCATCGTTCGCTCCTTCCTTCTCCCCTCTCTCCCCCTCTCGTTCACCCCTCTTTCCTTCCTTTTCTCCAACCCTCTCTCCACCCTCTCCTCCACCCATCGCTCCTCCAAATCTCATCACCTCTCTATCCCGCTTCTCTCATCCCTCTCCTTGGCCACTCTCTCGTTTTCTCCAGCCCTCTCTCCTTCCTCTTCGAACCCTCGCCCCTCCCAATCTCCCTCCTCTCTCCCCCTCTATCACCTCTCTATCCACCCTCTCTCCCTTACTCCCTCCTCCCTCTTCTTTACTCCTCTATCTTCCCTCTCCTTCACCCCTCTCTCCTCCCTTTTCTCTAGCCTTCTTTCCCCCCTTTCGTCCACCCCTCTCCTCCCTTTTCTCTACTCCTCTCTCCTCCCTGTCTCCCTTCTCTTCCCCCTCCTCTCCCTCCACCCCTCTCTGCTCCCTCTTCTCCACTCCTCTCTCCTCCCTGTCTCCCCTCTCTTCCCCCTCCCCTCCCTTCACCACTCTCTCCCCTCTCTCCTCCATCCCCACTGATCACTGCTGCCATTTCGAATTTGCAAATTTCTTCCCTTTCCCATTTTTTTCTTCGCTTTTCCTTCCCATTGTCCATTTCTCCTATTTGAAATGCACAATTCCCGCGATTCCCACCGCATAAAAATTGTTAATTTTAATTTGATGCAACCGTCGGTCGCCGTTCAAATGGTGCGGACATCCGTCCGTCCGTCCGTCCGTCCGTCGCCTCCCCCCCCCCGGGGGAACAACGACCAATTGGCCCTTTGGGGCGGGGGCCTCCGGGAAATTTCACAAATTTTCTCACCTCAAAATTCGCGCTCGTGCCTTTTATTGGCGCTCAAATTTAACAAATTCATCCGTCACTTCCGCGTCCATTTGCCTTTTTAATGCTTTTTCTCTCCCCGATAATTTTTCTGTCCCCGAGCAATGATCTTTGAAAACTTTTGAATTTTCTTCTTTGATGTGGCCGCCCGTTCCTCCCCCCACTTTCGGCTCTTTTTTAATGTCCTACTGTATTTTCGCCTTTTCTCCGTTTTTAATTACCCTTATAAATTTTATTAATTTATTTGTTTTTCGTTTAGGCCATTTCTCTCCTCTGCTGGAGAGTGTTTCTGCTGTTCCTTCTCGGCCCATTTAGCGGGTCATTTCATTTGCTATTGAATTGCGCAAATTCTGCTGCTCTTTCGCACCTCCAAAAATCGCTATTTTTTGTTTATTTTTGCCAAAAATGGCCCTTCGGGGAAATGACCCCGGGGGGGGGAAGTGCCATCGGAGAAACTTCTTCCTTCTTTTTCTCATCTCATTTCATTTGTTTTTTAACTTTAATTTTTTATTTTATTAGACATTTAATGTTTTTCATCTGTTGGCGGGCGGCGGAAAGGCGATAAAAAGGAAAAGGGGCGAAGATAATGAGGTGATAATGTTTGGCAATAAGTCAATACGTTTATCACTCCCTCTTCACTCTTTTTACCCATCCCACGTCAATTCATTAGAAAAACCTTTTGGGTGTGCCCCGAGGAAGAAAGTCGAGAGTCATTCCTTCACTCTTTGGATCAACCGCCCCCCCCACCCCTTCCTGTCCAATCATTATTGTTGAATCGATCTGTGTGGCATTTTTATACAATGTTTTGTCGTATTTCTCCCCTCTGCCCCTTCGTCCTGTTCCTTTTTCCAATCCTTAGACAGACAGACTACGCCCCCTCTCCTTTACCCGCCCCCCCCTTTTCCCTCACCTCCTCTCTACTTCTCCCTCCCTCCTTCTTTCTCCCCTTTCTCTCTCTCCCCTTTCTTTCTCCCTCCCCTCCTTCTCTCTCCCCCCTTTTTCTCCCTCGCCTTTTTTTCTCCTTCCCTCTCGCCACCCCTTTCGCACACTTCTCGCCACTTACTTTTCGTAATTTCCCCAAAAGTTGGGAAGGGGTTCTGTTCTGCTGTTTGTTGTGTTTGTCCATCTTGTCCACCTGAGAAGAGAAGGGAGGGGGGAGGGAGTCGATTTTTGTGGCCAAAGGGACGGGGGCTATTTCTGGTCTTATGGTGAGGGGACATCAGGAGAGGGGGAGGGGCGAAGGGGGCGGAATATAGGGGAGCATCGCCGCGGGGGACGACAACACGAAAAGACGAAGCGGGCGAGGGAGGGAGGGAAGATGAGCGAGCCCATCTTCATCCGGAGAGTGCAAATAATGGACGGACGGAGACGGGAGGTGGACGAGAACGGACTTCTGCAAATTGGGGGGGGGGGGGGGGGCGGAGGGGCGGGATCGAAGGAGCAGTGCGGGGAAGAAGCACCACGACTCGATTTTGTCTCATTAGCCCCCCCCCCGCCCGCCGGGGGCAAATTCGAGTCGAAATTCCCTAAATAATTCGGTCATTTAAATAACCAAAATTGATTCAATTGTTTTTTACTATTATTTATTTCTCTTTATCTGTTGCCTTTTCTTCCCATGCCGTTTCTTTTTTTGCCTTTCCTTTTCCCCTCTTTCTCTTTTTAAATTGTCTTTGGTGTTCTGATTTTAAACGTCTTTTTTCTCTGTTCATTGTGTCTTCATCGTACTTTTCTGTTTTGTCCCAATCTCTCCCCCCCCCCCTCCGTTTTCTTTTCCTTTTTTGGCTTTCCTTTGACCATCCATTAAATTTTTATTATTGACCACCTAAATGTTCTTCCCTTTTACAATTTTATCTGTTTATTGCAATATATTTGCGTTTCCAGCTAATAATTAGTGAATTAATTAGCACATAATTAATTATTTAAATTATAAAAGACCTAAATTTTTAGATTATTTAATAATTAAAATTTTAAAAAGAGTTAACAAAATGTTTTTTTGTCACTGATTTTTATAATTCTTCGCCCCCTCCCTCCTATTTCGGCATATCGTGCCATTTTCATGCACGGATCAGTGTGCTGCTGCATGCCACTTTAATTTGCCAAATTTGACAGTGTTTCCCCTCGGGGATTATCTCCCCCCCCCCCGCTATTCCATTTATTTTTGGGCCGATGGATTGTTTGGTGCTGCTTTTCGCTGTCTGCTCCCCCCCCCCCTCCTCCTCCTTTTCCAATTGTGCACAATGCCAATCCGAACAGACAAAACAAAACAAAACCAAAAAACCAAACAACAAATCCCTTCCGGGGGATAATCCCCGCATTTTGGCCAAAGAGTTTGGTTGGTTCAGCTGATGCCAATTCCCACAAAAACAAACAAAAACCACCACATCCCATCACACCTTCCACTTTCTTTTCCCTTTTCTTTCCGTCCCTTTTTTGTTTTTCTTTTTTTTTACAATTGTATTTTTTTCGCCATTTTGGGAAATGAAATTCCGAGCCAAATTTGGAAGGGTTTTTGCAAATTAATCGTCAAATTTTGACCGTCTTTTTGTTTTACTGGAGGGGAAATGTTTGTACAGAAACAAACACTGATGGGCGATAATTGGAGGGGGGGGGGGGGGGGGGGGGGGGGGGGGGGGGGGGAGGGGGAGTAAATAGAAGGGAAATGGGCGGGGGGGGGGGGGGGGGGGGGAGACAGACCCCAGACCCCCGGGGGATGGGAGAGGGCGGGAGATAGGGGGGGGGGGGGGGGGTGACTCTGCTGGACATCCCTTCCCCCCCCGCCCCACCCGTCCATATCAGCCCATCCCAACCGTAAAACACAATAAAACAGTCGCCGAAGGGAAAAACAAAACAAAAATGGGGATGGAATTGGGGACCGCCCAAATGCGGGAAAAGAGGGGACAATCGGCGGAAATTTCCATTTTCACCGCATACCACCGACACTCATTGTTGCCAGCCATTTGCCCAATTATTTTTGGAAACTCTCCGACAAATGAATAGGCCCACCGTAACGGACGGGGACGCATACGGTAGGCAAAGTCAGAAAATGCCAACAAGACACGAACAGGCAGTTTTCTTAATTTATATATGTTCTAATGCCGAATTGGATAAGTAATGCCGAAATGTCCTGTGCTACTACCGTAGCAAATGCCCGCGAGGGGAGGAAGAGGCGCCACTTTTTAGGGGAGAGGGGAGACATTTGCTTCTCATCGAATGCCCGCAAAAAGAGCCCATTGAAACAAATGGGCGTATTTGAATGAGTACGGTAGACAAATTGCCGGAGGGTCCATTTGTACATTTGTTCGCGGACGAATCAGTCCGAGTGTTGCCCCATTTGGAGAATGTTTTCCTCGTCCTTCACATCATCTTCATCATCATCCTCTTCATCATACTCCGTCATCTTTATTCTTCATCATCATCATCCTCTCTCTATCCAATTTGTCCGTTTTGTCCGTTGTTCGTCGCCCCCCGCGGGGATTTCCCCTTCCCCCCCCCCACCCTCCGATGGAGGGCCATGGAAAAGGTTGCTTCAGGCAAAATAACTGACTGAGTTTGGCATTCGAGTGCACTTCCACAACATTGCGCGAAATTTGGGAAGAGTGCGTTTTTTTGGGGGGGGGGAGACAAAAATATTTGGACTTTTCCCCAAAAACTTTCGAAAAATACAAAAAAATAAAAGGTATAAGTTTGGTTACCTATAGGCATTGATCAATTCATTCTCCCTGCTGTGCCCTTCCCTTTGCGCAATTCCTTCCCCATTTGGTCATTTGGTGTCTCTCTCCGTTAATTTGTGTTCGTTTTGCGCTCCACCGCACCGGGACAATGAATGGCACGCGAAAGGAAGGAATGGCAATGGCTCAACTAACCCATCCCAAAACCAACTTCGTCCTTTACTCATCCCAAACCCAACTTCCCCCCCCCCTCCATTCTTCCGATCCTTCGGCGTCGTTATTTTCCCTTTTTACGCTTTGATGGAGGATAATGAGAGGGTGGGACCAGCGAATTGATGGACAAACACTCGCAAATATTTGGGAATTGGCCAAATTGGGACAGTTTGGCCAAACCAATGGCATCGAATTGGAGCAGTTCACTCGGAGAGAGAGGACAAAAGCACAAACTGTCAAACATGCAGAATGAGCAGAGTTGGTTGGTCCGCTAATCTCTGCTGATGATCAGCACCTTCTCTTCTTCCTGCTAATCCAATGACAACAAATGCGCCACTAATTACGCGCCAATAATGCCCTTCGTCCCCTTGCCTAATTAATTAATAAATGCCGTGCCATTCATTTTCTGGCGTTGTCAATGATGGCATTGGCATCCGAAGGAAGGCCCGTGTCGCCCTCGCCCTATTCAGTGGGCCTTGTCACGCCCTCTCCCCGTCCTCCCCAAATTCACCACCTCATTTCTCCCATTACATTTGCACCATTTTCCCATTCATTTGCTGTCAATGCCTTTTTTCGAGCATTGCTTTACTATGCGTTAAATTTATTTTTATAATTTTTCGATTTTCCTTTTTTCTTTTTGCTTTTCCTCTCCCTTTTTTTGTGATTTTTATAATCTGCTTACAAAATGGTCTGTTCTGCTTCTCTCCCCCAAATGTCCTGTTCCCCGGGGCAAATGCCGACCGATCGAAAAGCCGAATTGATCCGATTGGATTGTCCAATCATTCCAATCCATTCGTTGCCCAAAGGAAGCAATCAAATCGACATTCTCAAAAACATTTTCATTCATTTATAATTGTTCATTTTATAGAATGTTATGAAATCTGTTTGACTTTCCCTATTTTTCCCGTTTTGTTTTCTCTTTCTGATCACTTTTCTTCGAACTTTGATTGAACTTCCAATTTCTCCTTATTCTGATCACTGTTTTGATCACTTCCCTCTGTCTCTTGTCTCCCCTTTTCTCGCTTTGCCCCTCTCTCCCCCCCCGCACCCTCTCTTCCCGTGTTTCTCCTCTTCTTCCGTTGTCTTTTCGTCTTGCCCCCCCCCCCCTCTCTCCCGCCCTCCGACAATTTCCCCTCCGGCGACGGTCACGCCAATAACCCAAGTCAATTACCTTTGCTCCCTCTCCCCCCCCCCCATTTTTCCTCTTCCGCCTCCCCTATTTTTGCTTTCTTCTGCTTTTCTTCTCTTCCCGACCAAATTCTCCCGGGCAAAAATTACTTTGGGGCAAAATATTCAGTGCAATTGTGGGCAAAAAGGAGAACAAAGACAAAATAAAAAGGGACTATTTTTTTTTATCCATTTTGACAATGCCAAATTCAAAAGGGACAATCGGACGACCATATTTTGCACTTTTGCACTTTTGCACTGAGCTGTTTATGGTCAGCGAAGTCGGCGGAAGGATTTACGCACTGCCGAAAGAAGTGTCGGAGGATCACTCCCCCGTTTTGACGATTTTACAACACCAAAAAGCCAAAAAATGGGGAAAAGAGGGGGCTCAGATTTCAGCAAAATATTATTTTTCGGCTAATTTGTCAATCTCTAGAGGCTCCTTTTGTTTTAAGCAATATTTGTTTTCTTTCCGCCGCCTCTCTTGTGCTGTCGTATGGTTCATCTACCGGCCATTTTCCAGATAGGGCAGGCAGAAGATTTATTCCTTTTGCTGCGTTCCCCGCCTCTCGCTTTCTCTCTTCTCCATCCCCTCCTCTCCTTTCTCCCTCCTCTCTCTCGCCCTTCCTCTCCTCTCCTCTATCCCCTTAACTCTCCTCCTCTCTCGCCCCTTTCTCTCCTCTATCCCCTTAACTCTCCTCCTCTCTCGCCCCTTCCTCTCCTCTATCCCCTTAACTCTCCTCCTCTCTCTCCCCCTTCCTCTCCTCTTCTCTATCCCCTTAACTCTCCTCCTCTCTCGCCTCTTCCTCCCCTTCTCTTTATCTCCCCCCTCTTTCTCTTCCCCTCTCTCCCCTTTTCCTCCGCTCTCTCCGTCGTCCGGCATTTCTGTCCGTTAATTAATCCGCAGTTGATCCATTTGATTGCTGAACAATCGAATGACAAATGAATTCCGCGATTCACTCATTCCTTCATCTACACGACCACTTTTCCCTCATTTTGTGCTGATGGGAATTATTCAAATATTATGGAGGACGGACAATGGCAGAAAATGCCATTTGATGACTCCCTCCAAGGGGGGGAGGGAAGTCTCAACAAGTGCCGGACATTCTTTCTTCCGTTGACCACTTGCCGTTGATCCGTGCCCTTTTCCCTTTCCCAAACGGCAAAATGCGTTTTCTCAATTTGACACTTTCCCCCCTCCCCTCCCCCCCCCCTCCCACCGTTTTTCTTTGCCTTTGCCAATGTTTTCTTTCCTTTTCCTCCCAATTTTAAATTTATTTTTCCTTTTCTTCCCATTTCGCTCTTTCCTATTCCTTATTGCCCTCTGCTGCTTCTGCTGTTCTTCTCCATTGATTCATCTTCTCCCCCTCCCCTTTTGTGCTTTTCTCCAAATTCCAATTCTCTCCCCCCCCCCCGCCCCATCGGCGGCGATTGGGTGGGTAAATTAGCCCGCCCCGTGGTGATTATCGGCTGGCTGTTCCAGTCGGTCCACGCGGGAGGGAGTGAACAAATTTTGCCTTGGGCAAAAGCGCTGGAGAAAGGCTCGTGACCTGCAGCAAAAGCTAAAGTTGGGGACAAAACAACAGACACAGCCCAAGGAAAAGAGTGAAGCTTAATTTTGGAGACGAAAGGGGCGAAAGGGGACCAAAGGGGACGGACGGGAGTCACACCGACGACAGACCGACCAATCGCGACGGACCGGGAAGCAGCAACAAACCATTTGCGGGAACAAAGAAAGCGGGAGGGCGGGGGCAGAGAGGTGGCGGCGATATTTTGATTGGTAGTGTTATTGCTGTCCTTTGGGTTGGCCCCTCCGGCCAATTTTCAAAAGCCGAGAGATGATCCCACCCTCCGCCATTCATACAGTGTTTTAACAGTTTTGGCACTCTCTTCCTTCCTATATCTCCCCTCTCTCCCTCTCTTCTTTCTCCCCCCCCCCTTTTTTTCTCTCATTCCCTCTCATATCATCTCTTCTTTCTCTCTCTCTCCCTCTCTCTCTCTCTCTCTCCTCTTCTTCTCTCTCTCTCCCTCTCTTCTTTCTCTCTCTCCCTCTGTTC
Organism: Heterodera filipjevi; assembly: GCA_039877585.1. NCBI lineage: Eukaryota > Metazoa > Nematoda > Chromadorea > Rhabditida > Heteroderidae > Heterodera > Heterodera filipjevi. The sequence continues at coordinate 3,572,635 of JBDPZO010000008.1, read as the reverse complement.
TCTCTTTCTCTCCCTCTCTTCTTCTCTCTCTCCCTCTCTCTCTCCCTCTCTCCTTTCTCTCTTTCAGAACCTGCTTCTTCTATTTCTTCTTGTTCCATTGCTTCTCGCTTTTACCTGTCCCTCCGTCGCCACCCCCACTCTTTCGTCCCTTTTTCCTCTCGCCCACAGTTCGCTTTCGCGCGCCGTTCCGCGTGTTCCCTCCGTTTTTCCCTATTTTTTATTCGCCCCCCCCCCTCCCCGCAGGCGAAAAGCGCGACTTTTGCCCAAGGGCTTTTCGTCTGGCCCGAGGCAGTGACGCGCACTTTTTGCGCAACTAAAAAAAGCAAGAAAAACATCTCATCGACAGATAACGCGGCCGCCCATCCTGATGATAGCTTTTGTTTTGTTCTTTTTTTTTGTATTTTAATTATTTATTTTTCATTTCTGTCATTAAATTGCCGTATTTTCCCTTGGAATTTGTTTGCCATTTCCCCTCCTCCCCCCCCCCTCCCATTTTGCCGTGCCATTGCCCCCCCCCCATTTTGCCGTGCCATTGCCCCTCCCCTTCCCTCGTCCCCTCCCCTACCGTATTGCTTAGACTACCGCCCCTCCCCCACTTTTTCCCTCATTTTCTTCCACTTTTCCTTCGGCCCTTCCATTCGCGGCGGATGACAAATGATGAAAATGAACGGATGAAATTTGAAGATGGGCAGCATAGAGGAAAAGGAGGCAGGTCTCTCTCCCTCTCTTTCGGACCCCTCTTTCTCTTGCCCTCTCTTTTCTCCTCTTGTTCTCTCTCCTTTCTCTCCTTCTACGCCTCTTTTTTCTTTATGTCCCTCTCTCTATCACACACCCTCTTTTTTCTCCTCCTTTCCTCTCTTTTTATTCTTCTCTTTCTCTCCCTCTCTTTCGGACCCCTCTTTCTCTTGCCCTCTCTTTTCTCCTTTTTTTCTCTCTCCTTTCTCTCTTTCTACCCCTCTTTTCTCTTTATATGCTTCCTTCTCTCACCCTCTCTTTTCTCCTAATTTTCTCTCTTTTTTTCTCTCTTTTTTCTCTCTTTTTCTTCATGAAGATTCGCCTCCTTCTATTCTTCTTCGACATTCAAATACACAGAAAAAGAGGATATACATTTATTTATTTTCTTTAATTTGCAATTTGCACTTTTCCTTTCCTATTTTTTCCCTACAGTCGTTTTTTATTTTTTGTTTTGATTATTTTTAAATTACCCTTCCCCCCCCCCCCCCCCTCTGTCCGTTCGTCGGTCCTCCAAAATGTGTCTAATTTTTAGGCTTAAATGAATGAATTTTGTCCCGCCCCCCGCGGCACACTTTGCGTGAGTTGACACAATTCATTCAATGTGCCTCTTCGTAAGTCTAAGTGATTAATGCGTCGAAATGGGTAAAATTTGTCGGATAAAAGTTGCAGCAAATCGCAGCGGGGGAAAAGGGGCGCAAAATATGGACAAAAGCAGAGAAAGGAGCAAAAGGAAAAACGGCGAATCGAATTGATAATTTATTGGGAAATGAATTGAAATTGACCAATTGGAAAAGAACGGCGCAAGGCATTGCTTTTCCTTTTTTGCTTTTTTCCTTTTTTGTTTTTTTATTCTTTTTAAATTTGCCTTTTCCGATTGCCCTCATTCATTTTGGAATTCATTTGCCCAATTATCCCAGCGGCTTTTTCCCGTTCATCGATTTTTGTTGCGCAAATCGCGCATCTTCCGCCCCCGCACCCCTCCCGAATTGAGTAACACAACATCATCGACGGACGAGCAAAGATAACCCAGAAAGTGCGGTGAATTCGGGCGCACTTTCGTCTCGGCGAGAAGCGAAGAAGACACTTTGGGAGGAAATTTCAGGAAAAGAAAAAGCGGGGAAAAGGGGAGAGAAAAGGGGAGAAAAAGGGGAAAAGGGAGAAAAAAGGGAGAAAAAGGGGAAACGGGGAAAAGGCAGAGAAAAGGGGAAAAGGGAGAAAAATGGTGAGGAAGAGGACGGCAGACAGACAAACGGTTGTGGACAATCATGAGTAAGTGTCAAACATGGAAGGCACAGCCACAGACAATGCCTGTCTCTCGGGGGACGAAATGCGCTCGGGGGTGCGGGGACAATTCCCGCACGCCTTCCGTCGCTCTCGAGATTCTCCACCCGTTCGTCCGTCATTCGGCGACCACGGGTTGGTCACCCGTCCACCCCTTTCCTTCCTCTATCTCCTCCTCCCCTCTCCTTTCCTCTCTCTCTGTCTTTCCCTCTTTCTTTCCCTCCTCCTTTCCCACACTCTTTCTCTCCCCCCTCCTTTAGCCCACCCAGCCAAATAAATTCAAATTTGGCGCAGCGAATTCCCCGGGATCAATGCATCCAAAAGAGACACCCACCAAAGCAAAACAAAACCTTTGCGCAATGTTTTGTTTGTTGTTTTTGTGCATAAACACAACGCCAATTTGCGCGCATTTTTATTTTCTTATTTTTAACCGTTTCCCAGCATACTGTAATAATCCTTTACTTCTCCTCATTTTCTCCCGAATTATCTGATAACTTTTTGCCTTTTTTCAGTCACTTTGTCCTCACTGCCATTTCAATATATTTTAATTTGAACCGAAAAAAAAATAATATTTAAACAATTGATTAACAATTTGTCTGTTTTTTTCATCCGCTTTTAAATTTGTCAGATATTTTCCCCTCTTTTCCCGCCTTTGTCTTTCTTTTGAATGAATGCCGCCGTTTCGGCCACTGCCTCTGGCAACTCTTCCGTGCTGAACTTGTCCGACTCGTCTTCGCTGGTATCCCCTGAGGGGATGTTGTCCTCCATGTCCGTGCTGACGGACAACAATGCCAGCAACAGGGGTGGGCAAAGGACAAAACAAACGCAGAAACATATTCCCGGGGGGAGGAGGAGGGGCGGCGGGCGGGAGAAAGGGTACACCCCAGGGGTGGGACGAGTAACGAGTATTGCCTAAAAATCACGAGTAACACGAGTAATCACGTTAACGAGTACGAGTCCCACCCCTGGTACACCCCTAAACGTTGCCGACCGAAACGTCGCCGGGCGAGTTTTTTGATCGTTATTTTTTTCTTTATCCACCAATTTTTATAATCGTAGTGTCATTCTAAAGCTCTAAGTGTTCAGAAACTTTAATTAAGCAGAAGTTAAGCGATTGAAAAATCCTCAAAAAAGTTAGAAAACAAAACATGAAATTTCCGGGTTTTTGCATGATATAAATTTTAACTTTTTTGAGGATTTTTTAATCGCGTAATTTCGGCTTAATTAAAGTTTCTGAACACTTAGAGCTTTAGAATGACACTACGATTATAAAAAAAGTGGATAAAGAAAAAAAAAATTACGACCAAAAAACTCGCCCGGCAAACGTTTGTTCTACCGGGGAGAAATACACCCGCCGGCGGAGGGGAATGGGACGCGAAGAAAGAACAAACGACGGAACACACACACACACAACACACACACCCCTTTTCCTCCCCCCTTTTCCCCTTTTCCTCCCCCCTTTTCCCCTTTTCCTCCCCCCTTTTCCCCTTTTCCTCCCCCCTTTTCCCCTTTTCCTCCCCCCTTTTCCCCTTTTCCTCCCCCCTTTTCCCCCTTTTCCCCTTGTCCTCCCCCCTTTTCCCCTTTTCCTCCCCCCTTTTCCCCTTTTCCCCTTTTCCTCCCCCCTTTTCCCCTTTTCCTCCCCCCTTTTCCCCTTTTCCTCCCCCCTTTTCCCCTTTTCCTCCCCCCTTTTCCCCTTTTCCCCTTTTCCTCCCCCCTTTTCCCCTTTTCCTCCCCCCTTTTCCCCTTTTCCTCCCCCCTTTTCCCCTCCCTCCCCTCCCCTCACACGCCCCCGAGGGTTTCCAAAACACAAAAATAATTTGTCGGGAATTTATTTCAAAATTCTGTTCTACAGATGTGCTCAAATGTGAGCAGTCGGACGAATTGGCGAGTGCGTCGCCGGTGGCGATGGCCTTTTTTGGCAATGGACTGTTCGGAGAAAACGGGTGGGATTGGAAAAAACGCAAATTAAAATATTATTTTTGTCATTTGATTCCCATTTTGGCTTTTCATCCGCTGCCCATCACCAAAACTGTGCCATTGATCAGCTCTATCAGCAACAGCAAATGTTCTTCCCCAGCACATGGCAAATGAATGAAGAGGAGCTGAAATTGGTGGAGATGAGCCAACTTCAGTTTCACCAACAACAACAACAGGTGAAGAGGGGGGGGGGCAATTAAAAAAATAAATAAATAAAAAAAGGAATTTGAAATATTTAAAATTAAAAAAAGAGAAAAAATGGAATGTGTGTTTAAAGATGGGAACAAATGAACAAAACATCCGACGGCAGCAGCAGCAGCAAATGATGGCCAATTCAAATGCATTTCAATCGAATCAAAACGAAGTGAATGAAATGGCATAATTAAATTTGAAAAACAATCAAATGGCATTCATTTAAATACCCAAAGGGGGGTTTTCCTTCGTTTACCCCCGCGCGTCCTTTTCAGCCGTTTCAACCGTACACAAATGCGACAAAGTGCAAAAAGTCGGGCACTCACATCAAACGGCCGATGAATGGTCGGTCCAAATCTTTTTAATTTTTGATTAATTTAAATTTGTTCTGTCCTTTTAGCTTTTATGGTTTGGTCGCGCGACGAACGCCTGAAGATTTGCAGCATTCAGCCGGACAAACACAACGCGGAGATAAGCAAAGAGGTGGGGACAATGGGGGGGGGAGGGGGAAGGGGGAGAGATAGGGAGAGAGGAGAGAGAAGGGGGCAATGGGTGGGGGGAAGGGGGAGAGAGAATAGGGAGAGAGGAGAGAATTGGGCAATGGGTGGGGGGGAAGTGGGAGAGAGGTAGGAGAGAGGAGAGAGAAGTGGGCAATGGGTTGGGAGGGAAGGGTGTGAGCAATGGGGGGAGGGGGATAGAAGTAGGCAGAGAGTGGAGAGAAGGGCACAATGGGGAGGGGGGAGAGTAGGGAGAGAGGGGGCAATGGGGGGAAGAGAAGGGAAACCGAAGAGGGGATGGGGTGCAGGGGGGAGAGAGTAGGGAGAGAGGAGAAGGGGGGAATGGGGGGAGGGCAGAGTAGGGAGAAAGGAGAGAGAACGGGGCAATGGGGGGAGGGGGAGAGAAAGTAGGCAGAGAGTGGAGATAAGGCACAATGGGGAGGAGGGGGGGGGGGGGGAGAGGAGAGAGAAGGGGGCAATGGGGGGAAGAGAAGGGAAACCGAAGAGGGGATGGGGTGCAGGGGGAGAGAGTAGGGAGAGAGGAGAAGGGGGGGAATGGGGGGAGGGCAGAGTAGGGAGAAAGGAGAGAGAACGGGGCAATGGGGGAGGGGGAGAGAAAGTAGGCAGAGAGTGGAGATAAGGGCACAATGGGGAGGGGGGGGGGGGAGAGTAGGGAGAGAGGAGAGAGAAGGGGGCAATGGGGGGAAGAGAAGGGAAACCGAAGAGGGGATGGGGTGCAGGGGGGAGAGAGTAGGGAGAGAGGAGAAGGGGGGAATGGGGGGAGGGCAGAGTAGGGAGAAGGAGAGGAACGGGGCAATGGGGGGAGGGGGAGAGAAGTAGGCAGAGAGTGGAGATAAGGGCACAATGGGGAGGAGGGGGAGGGGGGGAGAGATAGGGAGAGAGGAGAGAAAAGGGGTTGCAGGGGAGGGTGCCGATATATTTTAAATAATCACTCTATTGATCGGCATAATTCATTTACAACAAATTAATGAATATGAATGTATTTGCATTGTTTTTGTGCCACTTTCAGTTGGGCACGCGTTGGAAGCGAATGACGAAAGATGAAAGGCGACCATTTGAGCAGAAAGCGGAAGACTTGCGGAAGCTGCACCTTCTCGAATACCCCAACTACAAATACAGGCCCAGGAAAAAGGCAAAAAGGGAATTTTTGTGCGTTTCATTGCATTTTCTTTCAGGTCAAAAAGGCGTCGCTTAGCTCCGCCGCGGGGGCACTCTCTGCGGCCGACAATCACTGCTCATCCGACGAAGGAGCGCCCAAAGCGAAAAGGTCAATCATTGATCAGTCAATCAATGGGTGGGCTCTTTTCCTCCCCCCCCCCCCATTAAATCCGATAAATGATTGCCTAAATTAATACTTTTTCTCCTTCTTCCAGCGGCCGTTCCTGCTCCTCCTCCACCACTTCGTCCGCTTCCGTCCCATGCATTCTGAAAATGAATGCACAACGATTGGACAAAAGGGGGGTGAATAATAACAGCAGTCACAACGCCGGCACAGAGGACAAAACAGTGATGGGAGGACAACAGCACTTCGCCGGAGGGCATTCCATCAAAGTGAGTGGGAAAAGGAAGGGGACAACAAACTGATCAGACACACCAGGTCGATCAGAACGGAGTGTTCTTGGTTGGGATGGCATCAGCAGAAACGGGCGGATCAATGCCGAAGACGGAACAGGAACAACAGGTGATACGAAGGAACAGTCTTTGCCCAATGGCCATTTACCGTTGTTCAGAGTGTTTGCGATTTTTTGTCCTCCGCTGGCGGCGACTGTGTCATGCCATCCTTTTCCGCCGCCGATTACGCGCCGATGTTCAGTGCCATCAGCAACATGTGCCAACAAACAATGGAACGAGGCGAAGCGGGCGAAACGACGGCGCACAGCAACGGCATGGGCACGACAACGGCACACGGTGACGAGCAGCAGGAACATTCGCCCGAGTCGGGCTTCTACGATGAGTCCTCCTCGCTGATGATGATGCACGGACTGTTGACCACGTCCGGTGTGCAGCAGCACCCCGCACAACACGCACAGCACGCGCTGCAGCTGCACCACCATCACACGCAGCAACAGCAGCAGCACCAACTCGGTGTGCCGTGCTCCTCCGCCTCGTCGTCCTCTTCCGTCTCTTGCGCTTCGTCCTCATGTGCCGCTTCCTCTTCCTTAAACAATGCGTCAACTTCGTCCGCCTTCTACGAACAACAACAAATGTTCCAAATGCTCGCCTACCAACAACAGCAACAGGAGCAGCAACAACAGCAGATGACACAAGTAAAAAAGAGAGGAGAGAGGGGGGGGGGGGGGGGGGGGGAGAGACGGACGAGAAGAGATGGAAAGATATAGCGGGAGGGAAAGAGAGAAAATGAGGAGAAAGTGACAGAAAGAGAGAGAGAGAGAGAGACCAAGGGCGAAAAGAGGAAGAGGATAGATAAAGAGGGAGAGAGAAAGAGGAAAGAAATGAATGTCGTAGAGAAGAAGAGGGAGGAAAAGAGAGAGAGGGATGGGAGGGAAGATGAGAAGGAGAAGGAGAGATATGAGGGAGGGAGAGAAAGGATGAAGTGAAAGATGAGGGTGGACGGGAGAAAAAGAATTGAGGAAGAGAAAGATAAAAAAGGGAAAGGGAGAGGATAAATAAAGAGGCAGGGGGATTGAAAGAAGATGAGGAGAAGCAGAGATAGAGGGGGGGGGGGGGAGAAATAGAGGGAGCGAAAAATAGAGAGGAAGAGAGAGAGAGAGAGTAAGGAGGAGGAGAAATTATATTTTAATAAAGAAGATATTTGTCTATTTATTGTAATAGAATTTCTTCTTGAGTGGTTTTTCAATAATTACGGATGGCGCAGCTAGCGAATTTTTTTATTGATTTTTTCGGTTCTTTTTTAGATAGGAAAGTTACATTTATAAATTTAATTTAGAGATGATATAATCAGATAATTTTGTTCAGCTGCAGCAACATTTGCTGTATTCGTCCTGCGCAGGCGATGTTCAACACCATACGCAACCGCAGCAGACGGACACCGGCGGGGCGGAGACGGCATTTGCGATGAACAACGCCGTTAACTGCTTCTACTCGACGGACCAACAGCAGCAATTTGCCGGCTTTGATCCACTGGGACAGCAGCAGCACTATCAGCAGAATCAGCAATTCTATTTTGGTGAGCAGAATCAGCAACAACACCAACAACAACAACAACCATTCTATTTTGGTGGGGGCGACAATGAGACAAGTAAGTGGGGAGGAGGGGCTGAAATCTGAGGACATGGGGAGGTTTTCATGTGCCAACAAGGCGTTTAAAATCAATTTTCAAAATACGGTAACGGGATACGGTACCGACCAAAGAAAAAACGGGACAAAATTTTTTTTACGGGAACTGAACGACAAATACATTATTTTGAAAAAATTCCCATGGATTTACAATTTGTCAAAATGGGTCACCTCCGGCGGACCGCCATCTCCGAACCAACCAACTTTAGAACATCATATTTTTTTATAACTTGACCAAATTCTGCAATTTAAGAGGTCTATTTATTCTTTAAAAATCCAAAAATAACTGATCATAAAACTCAAGAATACTACTGACTTTTTTTTTTTTGCAAATTTCAGTAAATTACAAATGAAAGCTTTTTGGCCAGTTATTAAATCGCAAAACAATGTCTTAATGAAAGTTCAAAACGCGTAGAACATTCGAAGGGTATAAAATTTTGGGACGATGAATGTTTTCGAGGCAAGACTGACGAATTCATGGCTAAACATTTGGATTGCTAATTGGCCACTAATGCATTCATTAATTCTATGCGATTATAATTTTTTGCCGGGATAAATTCGCCCGCGGGGAGGGAGTGCTTCGCCCCCTTTGGCACTGTCTATCCACGCGTTCCTTCTGTTTACAGTATGCTCCTCAGCCCACCGTTTTCCCTCCGTCGTCCCCCCACATTCAATGCGCACACCGTCTGCCTCTGCCACTTCTGTTACCGCTCCTCCGCCTTTTCTCGACGCCGCTTCCGCCCCCGCGGCTGTCGTTCCGTTCGATGCGTCAGACCGCCCCCTTTCCGCTGCCGGCGCTCTTTCGCCCGTGGCGCCTCAGAACAAAAAGTGTGTAAATAATCAGTGGAAAGAACTTCGACCTTAGCAAATCCTTTTAATTATTTTATTTTAGTAAATTGAAAAACTCTTTTTGACACAAATTATTGTATTGCTTTCCTTTTGACATCAATTACACTTTCTAAATTTACAATTGCATTTGTTTTAATGATAAAACGTTTTTTTTAATTTTACGCATGGCATTCAAGAAAAATTAATTAAAATTAGCGAGGTCCGCATTTTTATCTTTTGCCATTGCAAGATTTAAATATTCTATCACGTAATACTGTATAAGGATGACATTTTTAGGCACAAAAAATAAATAATACAGAGGCAAAACAGGCATTAAGTTTCAAACAAGTGGAAAATTGTCCCATTGCGAATTAGAATTCGAACTAAAAGCTTGTGTGACCCCGGAAAGGATAGTTTTTTGAAGAGTTTTGGTTGCCATCGATTATCAAGAAAATTATTTTATCTTCGAAATTTGCCTCAAATTCCAAAGGGTAACTTACAAATTAGAAACAAATATTTGTGAGGTACAGAATCGAAAGCACGTTAAAATTGTTGGTGTTAAAATGACGAGAACACTCAAATAAACAGAATTACTAAAAATATTTGATGAACACTAACTTACAAAGTTATGTCTTATGATTCAAATTCCTTGATCTTTTATTCAAAATTTGCGCCTTGGCAATTGCAAAAAATAATTTACAAATTGAAATGGATGGGTATATAATTTGAAAATTTCCTCGCACATCCGAACATAAAAAATAATTTGAAAGTGCTGCTGTAAGCAATATGAGCATCAGAATAAAAGGGTTGGCAGAACAGAACAACCAAACAAAAAGCACTAATAATTGCTTGGACTTGACAAATATCAACATTCATTGGGCTACAATTTGTGTCAGTCAGTCAGTCCTCTATCGGTTCCATCTTTTCTCCTTCACGATTGAGGAAACCGCCATGGAAACGACAATAATAGACGAATCTGTTGTAAAAAAGCAATCAGCAAAACAAAAGGGCAGCCTTTGTTTTTGTTAGTCCTCTTACTTTTTCCAAGTTATATGGTCAGAGAGCACCTGCTCATTGCCGATTATTATCAGCAAATATTTGGCACGACTGATCGATGTGTTCAAACGCTAAAAGCATTGGCATTAAATGTTGAGAAAATGCCAAACAAATGACCAAGTCACAACGCAAAAAACCGATGTCAATTTGACGGACTGTCGAAATAATGATCACTTCCCGCTCGGAGCCCTTAAATTTGTTAAAATTAATAATAAATATAGTAAAAATAATGTGCTCAGCAAATGTTGCATTCTCAATCATTTCCATTCAGCGGATTGACAGATTATTTCCTTAACATCATTGCACATTTTGAAAAGTTTTTATTTAATGCACAAAAATTGACGAGTGCGTTTTGTGGGAATCGAACCAACAAAAGCATCGCATAAACAACTGAGCCACGGAGACAACACACTCAAAATATTTTAAGCATTTTGTATTTATAAAAAATTTACACAAAAAGATGATAAAAAAAAAGTGACCTGGAATCCCTCAACCGAATCGACAGTTACACCGGGAAAGTTGCCCAGCAAATGACGCAATTTGATCACCTTAATTAAATTACCATAATAACAGATTTATATGCCTTACCACCACCCATTTTTGCTCACTTGATTCCTGTACGGAGAGATCACACCGATAGCCTTTTCTGCGGTTGTCGTTTCTGTGAGTATCCTTTCCACGTAATGCCGCACCAATTCAGCTTCGAACAAATTGTGGTGTGATTTGTTGAGGCCCTGCTCATCCTTGCTGCCGCGAGAGGAGTGAAAAATAACGGGGAATCCCTAAAATAAAGATGGAAAGAGATGGGTTTTCCATTTTCGCTCAACCAATTCACCTTTGTTGGAAGACCGTCCCATTCGGTCAGTCTGTGAAAGTCGCCCTGTCCATCGTCCACTTGGAGGATGTTGTCATAAAAAAGGTAAGAGCATGGGCGAAGAATGGCATAATGGGATCGATAGGTTTGTTTTAGAGTCACAAAAACACGACTAAATTGAGAAAAAAAGGCTAGACTAAAAAAAACAAAAGAATTCACTCGTCGGCCTGGGAATACTCCTCGCCGTACATGATCCTCTAAAAGCAAAAAACCAAATTAAATAAAGAACGGTTTCTTTATTGCTATTTATTATGATAAACCTTCATCATTGAGCTGTCAAAGCCGAACCATTTCAGATTTTCGGGACGGACCACCGGGCCAAGTTGTTTCGGGTCACCGGCCAACACGAGCGATGTTTGTGAGCCAACTAAGCCACCTAACAGAAAACTAATTGCAAATAATGTCATAGTGTCCAACCGATGGGAATCCAATTGTCCACTTCCGTCGCCTGACTCGCCTCATCCACAATCAAATGGGTGAAAAAGCCACGGAGACCGCCAGCAGAGACCAGATAAGAAGAGGTCGAAAGCGTGGAGATGATCACCCGAAACATCTTCAGATTGTGTCGATCGGGGATACCAAAAAAGCGATTTTTGGCTTCTTTTCTGAAGAGTAATTAAAATTGAATATTAATTTCGCATAATATTACGCCAAATAAGAAATGCAATCCAATCTCTTGTTGCGATTGTATGCCATCGTTGCTTAAATGGGGAAAAGTAGCTTTAGTCTAACAATAAGCAGTCAAAAAACGCATTAACACTCACAAAGACTGTGCATACGAAACACGTATTTTGGCTCCAAAAAGTTGTGATCCAACAAAGCCTCGGCGAAGTTGTCAGCCGCCATCTTGGACGGAGTGCACACCAAAATTCGATTCTGATCAGATTGGAGCACCAAATGGCGGATGGATTCAATTAGAGTGATTGTTTTCCCGGTACCTGACATGCAGAGAGTTTGTGAGTTGAAGTAAAAAACATAAACTGTTAATTTTATTCGAAACAGTAATTTATTGCTTTTTTCATTCATTGTGCCCCATACCCACCGGGAGGTCCAAACAAAATGAATGGCCATGGATGGTGGGCCTTGGTCAGAATGGAATAAATTGCGTTTTTCTGAAACATAAATGACATCCAAATTCATTCTTTAACAATTTGCCACTTGTTCCGCGTTGTAAATGTGAGACTGTTCTTCTTCTCGGAATGTCATCTCATTAAGTTCTTTATTCCTTTTTTCTTCAAATTGCTCGAAGCTCTGAGAATTAATTTCTTCGGATTTTTAGCATCAAATTTATTGCCTCGTTAAAGATGAGTTTCGGGAACGCGAGCTGAGTCATGTCCCGGCCATGCCTGGAATTTTCCATGTACTCCAATGAGCGGAGTTGGGAACGGTAGACAAACGCAGAACAATTGATTGCCACATTGACCTGAACACACAAAAGGAAAATCAGAATGCAACAGAATTTAAAACATTCGTCATCCTTTAAGGAAAACCGCTCCGAATAGGTTTCTGTTACGCCATGCCTTTTAGTTTTTACCAAGGCTAGCCGATGTAATGCTTTTGTAATCATTTTGATGATCTTGAGAGGTCAATGATGTTTTTTTTTAAACGATGCTCTGTAATTATTTGATGCTTTTTGGAGAAATTTGATGATTTTCGGGATTTGTAAAAACCAAGAAAAAAAATCCTCAATAAAACATTTTTGAGTCAAATTCCGTTAACTATCATACTAAATCTTCAAAATTTTCCCCGGTGGCGCCAATCGGCAACATGGGCCTTCTTTTACTGTTTTTTGCTCTTTGTCTAATATTTTTTAGGATGATGATGTTTGCCAGCCAAATGATGATTTAGTAAACTTTATCTGCGAGCCTTGGTTTTATCCAATTGACGCCACCTTATTGCTCGCGCTGAGCACCCGTCCAAGTCGAAGAGGGTCCACAAAAAAAACGATGATGGAATGCGTGTCCAACTTCACTTTCTCAATCACAGCCTAAATATGCTTCAAATAATAATTCTCTATTGTTGTGTGTTATAAATATGCTCGAGGGGCGACCCCAGCACCGTTTGTTTTCAAAATGCCGAGCAGATACCCTCGTGCCCTTTATTTTGGTTTATTTGCCTCTTTTCGTAAACCGAACAAAAAATATCAAATTTATTCGGTGAATCAAAGAGGGGGATGAGTAGAATAAGGCATATTTATAAGAAATGGCAATGTTTGTACCGAAGCGCATTGCCGAGCATCCGCCGGAGAACGAACTTCAACGTGCAATCCGGTGGTTAACAATTCCTCATCAAAGCTTTTTGAAGGAACTTTAATCTGAAATACTTGGACTAAAATAGAGAAAAAGTTTAATCATTCTAATTATTGTATTAATCTGGACTTAGTCTTTTTAAAAGTTCGCGTTTTTTGGTTTTAAAAATGCAAATTTTAGTTTTTTGAATATTAGGTCCGGCACTCAGTTAGTCAGCGCCCAGTTGAGTTGGCGCCCGCCGGTGGCGCCCAGTTAACCCCAACCACTTTTTAACGGTGGGGATCGATTAACCGAGAATGTATGGCCGTTTGAATCGGAGACGTATTTTATTTTAGATGTTATAACTTTTCTCAGCCAACTAAATTAAACGAACTTAAAATCATACGAAAGCTTTATATACTTAAAAAAAATAGAAAAAGCTATAGTTCAGTGATTCAAGCAAAAAAAAAAGAAAAAAGAAGTAAATTGGATGGTTAAAAAAAAGTTACGCCGTCTTAAAAAAGTCTCCGACTTAAACGGTCCGCTTTTTAGGGGGGGGGGGGGGGGGGGAAGGGGGAAATGAACCGACTAAAATTTTGTGATAACCTCATAGAGTGAATCATCCTCAGTTGAAATTTGAATAAGTTGGGCTTTTTGAAGCACAATTCTCGCATCCTGAGAGGCTCCCTCAAATAGCGAAGAAAAAAATAATTATATTTAAACGATAATGCCATAAGTGCCACTTACCCCGTCGAAAGCCCAACAGATGTAAACAAAAGTACGCAATTTTTCAGCAAATGCATGTATTGAAAAGGCCTTAGCCAACGGAATTTGCAATTTGGAAAGAATTGGCTCAAAAATGGGGTTGTCCACGAGGTCGTCTTCCGAGAAGACGGTGCCCATCTCTTGAAACTCGGTCGGCAATGTCTGACCCCTCTGAAAGTCCTTATAAAGGAGCAGGCCGCCGCGCAATCTGAGCAAGCGGAAGATATTCAGAAGCAAAGGATTTGTCGGAAATAGCACTTTCTGACGCCGTCCTTTTGCCGGTCTCTCCGCTCCATCGGGTCGTTGTACGTGCTGAAGTCCTCCGGCGCATAAGTGTAATTGTTGACAAATTTCTGTGCTGGGCTTGCCCTTCCCTCTGCGTTGGCTCCGTTCGTTTCATCCGATGGTTCCCCGTCCTTTTCGTTCGCCTGCGCATCTCTGTGACCGTTCTGTTGAGATCGGTCGTAACCACCGCGTCTCCGTCTTCGTTTACCGCCCGGGTCCTAAAAAAATAATATGCAAAAAGAAAACAAAGTCAAATTTTTATGATATTTTGTAGAAAATGAGCAAAACCTCAAAATCGCCAAAATCTTCAAATTCATCCGGCGGTCGTTGTGGCCCCTGCGCAGTCGGACGGCACCCACTCCGTGAAGTGGATGGGCCCGCAGTCTGTCCTCTGTCCTTTTTGCCGAAAGTGTTTTCATTTTTGGAGCCCGGGAGAAGAACGGACGCATCGACGTACTGCTTGAGAATGCGATAGGCACGAGTAATTTCCTAAAACAAAAATTTACAAATTTTTATGCAAAATTTGTTAGACAAACCTGAGATTTTTGTACGTTCCCTCCTTTGTCGGAATGATGCTCTCGAATTTGCTTAAGTTTTATACTTGCACAAAAAAAAATAAAAAGGAAAGAAAACAGACAATAAAGAATGCATTACGGAGCCCTTTCGCGTCAATTTTTGGTCCGACATGCAGAATAGCCATCATGCCAAACAATTCGGAGTCCGAGAAGTTGAATTCCTCAAAAGAAGTTTCGTTCGCTTTATTCGGATTTTCACTTTTTAAAATTAGGTACTCACCCTCCGCGATTCGGGCATTTATTAAATTGACAAAATATTGAAGATTCAAATAACCAGAAATTTGAAAAGCTTTCGTGCTTAATGTTAGTCATTTTATTTTTGCTTGTTTAAAATTTGGGTAATAGTGTAGTTTGTCCCCCGCCCCCTTTTTTGAAAAAAAAAAAATTTCTAAATCTTTGTTGTCTTCAAACATGCTTTACACACCGACTCAAAAAACGAGATGTGTACCAATAAATAGAGAGTGCGAGACGCTAGACAAATTTCCCCTTTTTCTCTAACACCCTCTTAGTTTGGCGCACTGTCTATTCATTTTTATTTGGAGAAAAACATCCTACACTTCTATGCTCATAACTTTTGATGCATGCTCAATTTCATAATCAAACTTTCACCATCGATAGAAAATTAAGACGCACATCTTTTCTGGTACAGGGGCCCAAAACTGAGTCGGTGTGTTTAGGGGGTTTTTGGGGTCGCTGACATCCACTTCGACCAATTCCAATTCCGAACCCCGGAACCGAATTCGAACAAAAGGTTTTTTGCTGCGTCTTATTTGTTAAAGTCATTTTAAGTTCAAAAATTGAAATTTAGAAAAATTTGAAATTTCGACTTTTTGTTCGAATTCGGGTCCGGGGCTCGGAAGATTCGTGATCACTGATTAGTGACCCCGAAAACCCCGTAAAGTCGTAAAGCATGTTTTGAAGACAAAAAAATTTTAGAATTTTTTTTTTTTTTCATAAAGAGAGGGGGACGGTACTCTTCTAGTTTACGGTTCCAAAAAAAAATTTTTTTTTTTTTGAAATTTAAAAAGTAATTTAAAAATGTTTCCTAGGGTTTTCAGGGTCGCTGATCACGAATATGCCATCCATTTTGACTAAATCCGAACCCCTGACCCGAACTCGAACAAAAAGTCGAAATTTTTTAAAATTTTAGTTTTCGATTTTATAACTTAAAATGACTTAAATACATGGAATTCAGCCAAAAAACATAATGTCAACTTAATATTGCTATTTTAAATATTTTTGGCCTTCAAATCAAAAAAAAAATATTATTTCTTTTCGACTTTTTGTTCGAATTCGGGTCAGGGGTTCGGATTTAGTCAAAATGGATGGCATATTCGTGATCAGCGACCCTGAAAACCCTAGGAAACATTTTTAAATTACTTTTTAAATTTCAAAAAAAAAAAATTTTTTTTTGGTACCGTAAACTAGAAGAGTACCAGGGGGACAAACTACTAGAGGTGTGCCGTGATTCACGGTCACGGTCACGGTCACCGTGAATCTCACGGGTTTTTTCTGTCACGGTCACGGTCACGGTTCACGGGGTCTATTCACGGTTTTACCGTGAAAAATTTGGTAAAACTTCGATTCGTTCTCGACCAATTCGTTTTTGACTCTATTCGTTTTTATTACTTCTATTCGTTTTTATTACTTCGATTCGTTTTTATTACCTCGATTCGTTTTCAGTTGAAAATTTTAATTTGTTTTATTCTAATTTTTTAATTAAAATTATCAAAAACGAATTCACTTTTATTTTTTCGTCAAAAAAGGGCAATTCTTCATTGCTACAATAATCTATCTCTGGGCAAGTGTAAAAATTGTACTGATAATGAAAAAATAATTTTTTATAACTAAATTCTCAATTAAATAACATCAATTTGGTCATTTGCTAATACAGAAACGTTTTCATCTTGTTCATTGTTAAAAACTTCTCCAAAATTGTGAAATTCGTCTGTTCCACTTGGCAATTCGACAAGAAGGCCATGTTCGTCCATACTTTCTTCGAGTAAAATCCTCGCATCATCCTCCATAATAATTTGATGAAGTTCATTCCGTTGAACGGGATTAAAACCAATCAAATGTCCAACTCTTCCGTAATAATGTGACATCGCTTCAGCAAATTGGTCAGGGTCGTAGTCGGTGATCAAAAAAGTTGAGATGTTCGCCTTTTCTACTGAGAGTGAATTGTCCAGCTCGATTGTAAGTTGAATAGGGCGAGAAGGTAATTCGCGCCCTTCATTCACGGCCACAGCACTTTCTTCTTCTGCATGGCTAATCTCCTGTTTGAAAGGGATAATTATATTAAAAAAAAGAAAAATGCACTTGTAAATTTGAAATCCACAGAACACACGTAACGCTGCCCATCTTCTCTTTTCAAACCTGCACTGGTCCATCTGTAGCACCAATCTGAGTTTTCAGGATGGTCCGTAACCATTACAGTTTTTAAGCCAATTCGTTTACCATAATTCATTTTTGGGTTCCTTAAAAGTTTGTTTTTTTAAAATCATTATGAAGAAAGAAAATGAAAAATTAACGTTAATACACTATTCCAAAAACTGGGTTAGTTTGTTTTTTTCAAAAACTAAGTCCCTTTAAGTCTCTAAAAAGCTAAGAATATTTATAGAATACAGCAAATCACATCATAATAGTTCGAAAAGCTAATTCGAACATTTATCACCGATGAAAGCGATTTAGGAGTTTGACTTTTAAAATTGGTGCCATACTCGTAATCAGTAACTTTAAAGTCATACTCTCAAGACAGATACTCCCATAAAAGAAACGATTAATTACTGCTTTCCCTTTTTGTCACAAAAAAAAAGGAAGACGGATATAATGGCCAAATTTATTTTACCAACCAGAACAACAAAAAATAAACATTATCCAACGCAACGACAATATGGATAGAGATGGAGGAGGTGGAAGGAATTGCAGAAAACGAAAAACAAAGGGAGTAGGGTAGATTTTGTCAACAAAGGATCCTCTTAAGGCCAATATCTCCCTTGGTCATTTCTTCTTCCCACCCGTCGTAGCAACCTTCTGCGCCGATTTGGTAACTTTTCCACCGCCTTCTGTCTTCTCCACCGCTTTGATAACGCCCACAGCAACAGTCTGCCTCATGTCACGAACGGCGAAACGACCAAGCGGAGCGTAGTCAGTGAACGCCTCCACACACATAGGCTTGGTTGGAATGAGTTCGACAATTCCTAGGAAGCAAATGTTGGAAGTAATTTCTTTCTGCGTTACCGGCGTCGCCAGTCTTCAGCGCTTTCGGGTTGTCCTCCACTTTTTTGCCAGACCGACGGTCAACCTTCTCCTTGAGTTCGGCGAATTTGCACGCGATGTGGGCGGTGTGACAGTCCAACACTGGAGTGTAACCGGCCTGGATTTGTCCCGGGTGGTTCATGATGATGACTAAAAAAATAAATAAATGCACATACCGAAAAAGTTTATTTAGTCAGACCCTGAGCGGTGAAGCTCTTAGTTTCCTTAGCCGGGTCATTCTTCGAGTCGGAAGCAACAGATCCACGACGGATGTCCTTCACAGAGATGTTTTTCACGTTGAAGCCCACATTGTCTCCAGGAAGAGCTTCCGGTAATGATTCGTGGTGCATTTCAACCGATTTGACTTCAGTGGAAATGCCTTGCGGTGCAAAGGTGACCACCATCCCAGGCTTGAGAACTCCAGTCTCAACACGGCCGACTGGAACAGTCCCAATACCTAAGAAATAAATGAGATAACGGACATTTCTCCACAAAAATAAACCTCCAATCTTGTACACATCTTGAAGTGGCAAACGCAACGGCTTGTCAGTTGGTCTCTGGGGCGGAAGAATGGCGTCAAGTGCTTCAAGCAAAGTTTTGCCAGATGCATTTCCATCTTTTCGCTCGATGCTCCATCCCTTAAACCATGGCATCCTGTCAGACGGTTCAAGCATATTGTCGCCATTAAAGCCCGATATTGGGACGAACGGGACACCGGCCGGATTGTAACCAATCTTCTTGATGAAGTTGGACACTTCAGTCATGACCTCAGTGTAACGCGATTCAGAGAATGGCGGTTCAGTGGTGTCCATCTCAAAAAAAATCAAAGGATTTTTTAGATTAAACAAAAATCAAGACCTTATTGCATGCAACGATGAGCTGCTTGACTCCCAAAGTTTGCGCAAGCAAAGCATGTTCCCGCGTTTGACCGTTCTTTGAAATCCCAGCCTCAAATTCTCCTGTACCACAAGCCACCACGAGTACAGCGCAATCGGCTTGTGAAGTACCTATAGAAATAGACTGTATTTCCACCTTGACACAATAAGCACTTAGTGCTTAACTCAGATGTTTTTTATGGCGAAGCTAGCCTTAAAAAATCGAACCTGTGATCATGTTTTTGATGAAGTCGCGATGACCAGGAGCGTCTATGATGGTGACGTAATATTTGCTCGTCTCGAATTTCCATAACGCGATGTCGATGGTAATACCACGTTCACGTTCGGCCTTAAGCTTGTCAAGCACCTAAAACCAGATGTTTAGAATCGATATTAAGTTAGAATACGCTTACCCAAGCGTATTTGAACGACCCCTTGCCCATTTCCTGAGCTTCCTTCTCGAACTTCTCAATAGTACGTTTGTCAATCCCGCCACATTTGTAGATAAGATGGCCGGTGGTAGTCGATTTGCCGGAATCGACGTGACCGATCACAACGATGTTGATATGAAACTTTTCCTTTCCCATTGCTTATTTGGAGTTGACAATTTAAAAAGAAAAATGAATGACAAATTTAATTTGCGTCGCTTAATTATTTTAGAAAAGTCAAAACAGTTTTTCTAAGCATAAATAAAACGATGAGTGTTTAAACAATCCTATATAACACCCATTTTCTGTAACGTATACTGAATTTAAAAAAAAGAGTAAATAAAACGACAAGAAGGATTTAAACAATCCCGTAACAAACCAATGCCCAAAAAAAGTTTCCTTCATAAATGGGTCCAACTTGCCAACGCTATGATTAGTGCACCTCTTCAAAAGAAAAATACTGTATTAATCATTATTCCAGAAAATGTGTTAAAGCGAATGAAAATCTATTCGATTTTAAATAATTGTTTCTTCAGTTCAACTTCTACCACTTCCCGTTGTGTATGCAATTCAGCTGAAAATTTTACCATAAATACTTTCCCCAAAATATTTTTTATTGGGATTTTCTATGAAATTTCTTAGAACTGAAGAAAGGTACTCAAAAATGGAATAGACACAAATAGGCATTATAATAGTCATTGGCGTGTCCACCTTGACGTGGCTTTTTTGGCGTGATGTTTAGTTTGGTTGCCTCTGAGAAAAGTTATTTCCATTACATCCAATGACGCCAAGACGGCCACGCCAAGGTCACCCGTTCCGAATGCAGGGAAAGTTCCGCTGAAATCCGACCCCGCCAATCTATTAGGTTAATTTTTTCCTTTTACCAATTTTTCCAAAAAATAATAACAAAAACAATTGTAAAGTCTAAACCTAAAACCTTGACTATCAGATTCTAATGGCTTCGCTCAATCCTTTACTTGACGAAAACCATCGATGGAGTGATTTACGCTGCTTAACAGATAGGGCGTCTAAATTTGCCAATCCAGGATTTGAGCCCGGAATTCAAGTTGTTTTTATTATTTTATTTTAATGTACCGTTTCTCTGTAAAAATTAATTTAGAACTTGAAAAAAGTTCATGAAATGCCTGTGCTTGTTGTCGGTGCTGGTGGGCTTGGATGTGAAATCCTCAAAAATTTGGTATATTTAAACTTAAACTTTCAGCTTCTCATGATTAGTTTTAGGCTATGTCTGGTTTTCGGGAAATTGAAATTATTGACATGGATACAATCGATCTCTCAAACTTAAACCGACAATTTCTTTTTCGGTAAATCAAACATCATTATTTGAATTTTGTTAACTTTTAGTGAAAGTGATGTTGGTCGCTTTAAAGCAGAGGTGGCCGCTGCATTTGTGAAGAAAAGGGTGTCGGGCTGTAAAGTTACTTCGTTAGTTTTTATTGGTTAAGTTTAAGAATCTTCAGTAAGGTGAAATGGATAAAGCTCTCATATTTTTACTTAGGCACAATTGCAAAATTCAGGACAAACCTCTGGAATTTTACCGTAAATTTTTTATCATCATCTGTGGACTCGATTCCATTGAAGCTCGCCGTTGGCTTAATGCGACTGTGGTTTGTTTTTTTGTATCTTGAGGTCTGAAAAAAAAACTCATTTAGTGTTCTTTGGTCGAGTTCGATGATGAAAATAATCCTTCCCCTAACACTATAGTGCCATTGGTCGATGGTGGCACTGAGGGATTTAAAGGAAATTCACGAGTTATTATTCCTTTCATGACGCCGTGTATTCAGTGTACGATTGATCTTTACACTCCTCAAGTAAACTTTTTTTTTTTTTGCAGAAATATGATAATAACGGTAAAAAGACGATCTTTGGGACCAATTCGTTTTTTACTTTGTTGTTTAAAGTTATAGTGACTGGCTAACTGCCGCTGTCCGCGCTCCAACGAAAAATAGAGTTAAAAACAAATCAGTAAAAAACGAATTTGTTTGTAATAATGGTCCGTCGTCCATATTAACACAACGATATTACAAGCTTTATATTTTTTTCTTTGCAAATTGAGGTTAATTTCCCGTTGTGTACAATTGCTCACACACCTCGGCTTCCAGAGCATTGCATTGAATATGTCAAAGTTGTGCTTTGGGAAAAAGAGGAACCATTCGGAAAGGGTAATTATTTTTTCTACAATCTTGCATTTAAAATGATTGAATTTTCGAATTGAGTTGGACTCGTAAAGTGTAATAGAATTATTTTTTGCGTTTTATTGTTATAAGGCGAATTTCAAATAATACTTTTTTCGACATTAATTTTGATACAAAATAAGAGTTGTTTTTAAATTTGTTCTCGTAGGCGTGAAATTGGATGCCGATGACCCCGTTCACGTCGAATGGGCCTTTATGGCTGCGAAACGACGAGCAAATGAATATGATATTTCGGGCGTAGATTTGCGTCTCACTCAAGGCGTGCTTAAACGCATAATTCCGGCAGTGGCTTCAACCAACGCTATAATTGCGGGTTTGTTGCGTTTTTGTGGCTAAGATCATATATTTTCCAGGAAGTTGTGCTCTTGAGGCGTTGAAGCTGGCATCAAAGTGATTAATTAAGCAATAGTGTAGTAATTCAGTTTGTGCCCTCCCCCCATTTTCGAAAAAAAAGTATTAAAACCGTAAAAAAGCATGTCTTAGAGGGGTTTCTAGATCGCTGATCACGAATATAACACCAATTTTGTCCAATTAAAACTCAAATTTTTTAAAGATGGCATATTCATTGTCAGTGATCACTAAAACTCTAAATATGTTTTTACGGTTGTAAAATATTCTTTTTCCGAAAAAAGGGCGGGTGGGAAAAACCGAACTATTACCCAACTTTGTTAGTTTAATAAAACAAACCTCTGTTAACTCGTTATTCTTTAACAACCTGTTTTAGCATCTCTTTTCCTTTGAACAATTATCTGAATTTTGCTAATGTGGAAGGAATTTGCTTCAATGTGGTTACATTGGAACGTGATCCCGAATGTTTGGTGTGTGGTCAGAAATCTGTCCAAGTTTATTCTTTGCGTGAAGGCTGCACACTCGCCGGGTTTTTAGATGAATTAAAGGACAAATAGTAAGAAAAATAAGAGGATTTTGTTATAATGTTCCTTTTAGTCATCTCCAAAACCCTTCCATTCGCGCGGGTAACACTTTGCTTTACGAAATTAACTCACTTATGCCAGATATGGAGACAATCAGCCGAAAGAATTTATGTAAAACGCTCAAAGGTAACAGTTGTTACGTTGGAATTGCAACTTTTTTGGAAAATAGTTAAGTTTATCTTAGATACGATTAATTTAATTTCGGATTCGTGCTCAGTACCCCTGAAAACACAAATACCTATAACAAAATTAGGTTAGGGACACTCATTCTACAGGATTGTCTAAAACTTTTTTTTTTGTTTTTTGCTGCGTATTATTAAGTCATTTTTAGTTAAGATTTTTTGTTCGAATTTGCAATATTAATCTTAGAACTTCATGTCGTCGAGCACAGTGAACTGTTAATAGCTGATGAAACATTGACGAAGTCTATTGTGTTCCGAGTCAAGTATTCCAAATAATGTCTTTATTCTGTATTTGAATAATAAAATCTCAAACAAATGCATGTAATACATTAACCGAGCCTTTTTTTTAATGTTCCTAGACAACGCCGGCATTGCTTATAATCATTCCTCCATACCAACTGTTTCAACCTAAAAAGCAAAATAAGAACGGTATTTTAGGCTCTTCTATTAGCTAAAATTTGGCAGAACCGCAAACTCGGCTAGGGCGGCTACTTGCTCCTTCTTCACATGCTTGCTAAGACGGGTGCTCCGCGCCAGCAGAAAGATCCTATGTAAAAATTTTTCACTTTTACGACGATAAAAAAAAACGGGTTTTCATGCTTAATTTAAAAAAAAACACATTGAATTTTAACTTTATATGCTGACAACAACAAAAGTATGGGGCCTCATAAAAATAATGTGTCAAATATTTGCAATAAACGGTGCATTTCCATTTTTCTGGGCAAAACTTTTGGCTAGACCAAAAATCTTTTGTAATTAAAAAAGGTAGCTCGTTGAAATAAGGGCAGGTGCCGGAGGGGATCCTGATGAAATCGGGGAAAAAGGTACTGGACAAATAATAGTCCGTATTGGGGACCATTGTCGTTCCCACCTTATATACCTTCGGTGGTTCTTGTCTTCCGCCTCCCAGTTTCGCCAACAAGTTGTTCAGGCTATCTACGTTTCCCCGTATCGCTTGTTTGTCAGCGTTCATCAATTCAGTGTAACCGTGTAGCACTTGAGGCAGAGTAGTGGTGGAAGCTCTTGAAAGTTTTGTTCGTTTTAATATTTAAAAAAAATGATGATAGAATTCTGTCAAAAATAGGGTAATACTTTGCCTTGCCCACCCCTCCCCCTTCATTTTTTGAAAAATTTTTTTAAGTCGTTAAAATCCAGGAGTTTTCGGGGTCGCTGATCAAGTTTTCCGGCTTCCATTTCGAACCCCTGATCCGAACTCGAACAAAAAAAAAAAAATTTAAAGATGTAAATTTCGACTTTTAGGCGAGATGTTTAAAGTAGCAATACTTTATTGTTATTACGCTTTTTGCACCAGTATTTAAGTAATTTTATGTTCGAAAATCGAAATTTAGGTTTTTTCGAATTCGGTATCAGGGGTTCGAAATTAGTCAAAATGATGCCGGAATTGTGATAAGCGACTGAAAACCGCCGTGTTTCCACGACTCAAAAGAATAAAGAAAAATTTCAAAAAATGGGGTGGGGGACTAAGCAAAGTATTATTTCAAAAATTGTTTTATGAGTCGAATCGTACAACGTTCAGCCATTTCAGAATCCCGACCCCAAATTCGAAGAAAATTCATTTAAAAGAGGGTTTCCGATATTGTTTGTTCAAATTTCGTTCTGAAAGTAGAATCGTTGTGAGATTAGTTACCAGAGACCCAAAACCTCAAGGTATTTTTTTAGTTAAAAAAATGTGAGGGAGGTTGGACAATTTTGTATTATTTAAATAAGTACCCCAACATCTGAGACATTTCAACCCATGCGACTGCAGAATTTTGCTGTTGATTGTACAGCTTGCTTTGTTGGCGATACACTTCGAGGATGAGTTGCTAAACATTCATAGGCAGTTAGGGATACACTACTCCCTTCCCTCGTTTCGTTCCCCCTCCCGAAAAATAAAAAAATCTTATTTTTCACCAAGGAATATAGTGTCAAATATTACCATGTTGCGCTCGATATTGTCACAAACGTTCATAAATTGGTCCCTGGACTCATTGTACTGCTCCGCAACTGTCAGCTCTTCCTCAGCGCCCTCCTCTTTGCTTCCGCTTGTTCTTTGCTGCTGCAGTTGATGTTGCTGCTCTTCATTGTACGACTTAACTGAACCGGGCGCAATTCCGGTCACTGATTGTGGGTTCTGCACCGACTGGGGGTTCTGCACAGAAAGCGGGTTTTGCACCGAGTGCGGGTTCATCAAGCCCAGGTTCGAGTGCGGACCACCACTGCTGCTCATCAGGCCAAGGTTTGAGTGAGGCCCGCCGGTGGACACGGCAGAAGCAGCAGCATTTTTTTTGCTGCCATCCTCGTGGAATCGGTCAACTGCGCCGCCGGTGAGGGTCGTTTGTTGAGATTGTTGGCAAGGGTTGGAGCAGCAATCGAGGGTACGCTCTGCACATTGGTTGAGATTCTGTTAAAATAGCTAAACTATTTAATAAACTTTAAGCGCTCCCGAATGCTTATAACAGTTTTTAATTTATATGTTCAAAAGTTGAGTATCTTTTTGATTCGTAAAGTTCATTAAACCCAATTCTCTTTTTGTTTCTTTTTTCTCGCTGCTAAATAAACCATACCACAATTGCTCTTCGAAGATCCTTCAGAATTAACAATTTGGCCGTTCCAATTGGGTCGAATTCCGTTTGGGTGGAAATGTCACCAAGTGGTTGTGGCTGAGTTGTTTGTTGCGCCGCTGGGGGGTTCGAGTGCGGACCGGCGATTGGTTGATTTGAGGCAGGCCCGCCGGTTGTTGACCCACCGACAGAGTATGGAGCAGCCGGGGTGGCAACCATGCCAACGGAGCCGGGCTGTTGAGGTTGAACAGAGCCTAAAATATTTTATGAACAAATAAAATGTCAAGAAAGTCAGGTCAATGATAAAGCAAACAAAAGAGGAAATTTGTATGATTTGTCTTGTCAAGTGTTCAGCAGTTGAGCGGGAATTTATGTTCGAAAAGGAATAAAACGCCTCTTTCATTGGAAATGCCCTTTTCCTACTCGGTTGTTGAATGTTGTGCACAGACAGCGGCGTGCCAATGGATTGCGACATCTGTTGGGGGGTCGCAGGCGTTGCAGGTGCATTCGGAGGGAATTGCTGTTGTGAGACCATCTGTGGAGTCATCATCTGCTGATTGTACACATTGTGGGGACTGAATGGTGTGCCTCCTGCACCCGTGTGGTGATACATAGACATCTGATGCTAGTGAAAATAAGAAAGCCAATGGAAATTTACTAATTTAAAATTATTGTCACAGATCACCTGATACAATTGTTGTTGTTGTGGCGATGGTGCCACATTCGGCGGCATATTTTGGGCCACTGTAGCTGTTGCAGGATTTGATGGTCGTTGCTAAACTGTTGGCCATTTACCAAAAGTGGTACAAAAGAGCAATGTCTAAAATTACAATGTGTCTCACTGCCTGTTGATGCTGTTGTTGCGTGTTCATACCAGTCCCAATTTGTTGGATGGATTGTTGGTAATTCATTGGTCAAAGTTGAAAAAGCCTATATTTTCGCTTCCCCACGAAATGTCGACTCCACGAAATGTCGATTCCACGAAATGTCGATTCCACGAAATGTCGACTAAGCTAAAAATTCACGAAATGTCGACTCAGTCAAAATTCCACGAAATGTCGACTCGACTTTTTGTCGACTCACCCAAAACTTATGTTCAAAAAGTCATTCCCATTTTTTCGAACTCAATTAGACATCTATTTCGAACATCGAACCTCGCGGCGATTAAATTAATCGAAAGTATTCGGTTTTTGGCCGAGTCGACATTTTATGGAGTCGATATTTCGTGGAGTCGACATTTCGTGGTTTTTTGGCTGAGTCGACATTTCGTGGAATCGACATTTCGTGGAGTCGACATTTCGTGGATTTTTGGCTGAGTCGACATTTCGTGGATTTTTGGCTTAGTCGACATTTCATGGAATCGACATTTCGTGGAATCGACATTTCGTGGATTTCTGGCTTAGTCGACATTTCGTGGAATCGACATTTCGTGGATATTATATTAATACATTTTGCCATAAAATGTTTTTCCCGGTGGCGCCTATCGATACCACCGGCCCCCTTTACTGTTTTTACGTCTTTTGAATAAAAATTTTCAAATGAGGTTTTTGACCCAAATAAGGCTTTTTTCCAGCCAAATGAGGCTTTTGAAAATTTTGACCTGGAAGCCCTATTTTAATCCCTGATCCTTTAAATTATTTTTAGTACTACGTTCAAAGAGAAAAATTAATGAGTAACCGAGTATACATTGGTCATCTCGCCTCGCGTGCCACTGACAGAGATGTTGAACATTTTTTTCGTGGCTTCGGTCGAATTCGGGATGTCGTTCTGAAAAATGGCTTTGGATTTGTGGTATGTATTTCGTTTTTTTCTAGAATTTTTGAATTTTTAAGGAGTTTGAAGATTCGCGTGATGCTGATGATGCTGTTTACGAGCTCAATGGACGTGAGCTGCTTGGGGAGCGCGTGGTTGTTGAACTTTCGCGTCGTGGTGGTACCAACTTATGATTTTATAATTAATTGTTTTTGGTTTAGGTCCCCATAGTGGTGGTGGGGGTGGAGGAGGATACGGCGGAGGTGGTGGCGGTTATAGCAGCGGTGGAGGAGGAGGAGGTTATGGCGGATACCGCGGTGGTGGGGCGTAAGTTTAACATTCTTTACTTTAAATATTATTTGGGTACCTTTCATTTAACTGGCTCATTTAATAAATATTAACCATAATTAATCTAATTTTTGCATTTATTCAATTGACCTATTCAGATCTGGAATGGGAATGAATCGCACGCAAAGGTTAAAAGCAACAAATTTGGGCATGCCATTTGCAAAAAATTATTTTGTTAATATTCTGACATTTTTTTGTTATGCTTTTCTAAGCACAAAAAAGCTGCAAAGAAATCCCGTAACAGCTACAAAGTGCTCGAAATTTAATAACAACCTTTTTTTAAGAGTTGCCTTTCTTTGAAATTCCTAAAGTTAAGCCTATTCCATTTTGTACGTTTTTTTTTGTTTAACTTTAAAAAAAATTTCTTTTTAGTTCTCGTTATGGACCTCCCATACAGACGCGTTATCGAATGTTGGTGACAAATCTGTCAACCCGTTGTTCCTGGCAGGTTCGTAAAACAAAAATAATTCACCTGAAAACTATTCCAATTCCCATTTTGCGTGCCTTCAATTCATCACTTAAAAAGCTCTTGTTTAAGTTGCACAAATGGTTGCGAAAAAATGTGCTTTTCATATTTTCGAAATCTAACAAAAAAAAAATCCAGGCTCTTGACGATGCTCTTGGGTGGTTTCTTCGATGGTTCTTCACCATTTTTGGCCTCTCTCTCTCTCTCTTTGTTTTTCCATTCTTCGCTCTCGGAGGGGAAGTCTCTTCGAGAAGAATCGGAGATGATCTTATGAATTTTTGGGACACTTTCTCTACCATGTGATGAGCGTTGTCCCCCACTAATTCTCTCTGTTGGGTTCTGAAGTGGATGAGATGAGGCAAATGCACACCTCCCATCTGTGCTCATCAACTGAGAAGAGATGAGGGCAAAACAGAAGAAAAACGGTGGTGGAAGAAGAAGAGGAGGATGAGGGAGGAAGAGTAGGGCAGAGCAGGATGGTGTGTTCACTTTCCGATTGCTAAACTTTCTTAGATTTGTTTTCTTTGGAAACCGAAATAATTTTTGGAGCCCACTTCTTTCCTAGTGTTGTCACTTTACTGTGGTGTTATTCATTGTTTTTAACCCTTTAGGACCTCAAAGATTTGATGCGCAATGCGGGCGAAGTCACTTACGCGGACGCCCACAAAAAAGTGAGAAATGAGGCGGTGGTTTGCTTCGCTACACACGATGATTTGCGCCGTGCAATCGACCGTTATCAGGGTCAGTAAGTTCGAAAAAAATAGAAGATTTAGAAAAAGAATTTAAGGCAAAGATATAAATGGACGCAGAATTAAACTCGTGGACGATACTGAAGGCTATGGCGGTCGCAGAAGGTATTTTTGATTAATGCTTTTTTCATTCTCTCCCTTTGGCTGGGTCCTTTCAGTCGTTCTCGTTCGCCCCGTTCTCGTTCCCGCTCTCCACGTTCTCGCACTCGTTCGCCTCCTTCTCGATCACGCTCCCCTCGTTCGCGCACCGCTTCGCCAGGTATTAATTGTGCATCGGCAATTCTAATATTGAGGTTATTTGACGGAAAATATACAGTACATCTTTCAGCTGAAAACGGGCGTTCTCGTTCCCGTTCGCGTTCTCGCTCCCCGACTCCAAGCCGCTCTCGTTCTCGTTCGCCAAATGATGAGAAGTAATTCGACGTTGAAGAAAAGTTGATGCGTTCCTTGTTGGATGGATGAGTTATGCTTTTGTTTATCATTTCCAAAATCATGACCAATTCGATTTTTTTTGTTACTTTTTGTTTTTGTTTATGGATGAGGTAATCTCCCGATATCACTATTGTCGCATTGAAGAAAGGAAATTCTTTAAAATTATTACTAGCTCCTAAAAACACCAAGTAAATGTTGGGAGGAAACAATCTTTTGGAGAAACTCTCCGAGGGTGGGCTGCTGAACAACGAACAGTTTTGCGAGCTGGACATTGACAATGTTCGCAGATTTGTCCAAATTCATTTCCAAAAAGGTGGGAGAGGGAGGGTAAGGATCAATTGTGAGACCACGATGAGCGCCAATTGTGAGCTCAATGGCAAGAAATTTGTTAGCTTGTTGCATAATAAATAGTGGTTAGGTTCTAAAAGGGTGGGTTTTCAAAAATTGTCCATGTTTTAGGGTAAAAACCCTATCCGCATGGGCGGGTTCGTACTGTTTTGCGTGGAAGTGTAGACAGCGGAGATTAGACATCCTTATACTTATAACATACGAATCGGGGCAGTACGAATCCGCCCAGTACGAATAGGGTACCGTCCATATTTTAGTTTTTTGCTGCTCAACAGTTGGCGCTTTAAGTTCAGATTCGTACTCAGCACCCCTGAGAACCCCTATAAACCAATTTTCAGTCAAAAATAACAAACTTAAATTTTACAAAGTAAAATTAGGGACCCCCCATTCTTAAGGATTGCCGTTTTTTTGCCAAATGATTGTTTAATTGTCTGCTGTTCCTTTAAGACACTGTAACTCTTCGTCGAATCGAGCAGCTGATTATAAGTCATTCTTAGATGGATTATTAATGGAAGGGCAAAATAACATTTTTAAGGGACGGAAGCCAAAGTGAGTCGAAATGAGCTCCGTCTGTTGTTCGTTTTTTATTTGGAATTGCTCCGTCAGTGGGCAACGCAAAATGACGAAATGGGCAATTTTTATACCGATCCGACGATACGACAATTTTTACTTCAATTTGAATACATTTTAACTGAAGAAGAAGCCAACGATGGAGAGGACAACGAGCAGCACAACTGGGTTCCTCTCCTTCTCAAAGAATTGGTCTGTGAAATGTTCGTGGAGATGAGCCGAACTTCAGCGACGGTGACGAATGCATCGCCCTTCTGTTACGGTGGGATTTTGGCATGATAATGCCGAATCATTGCGTAAATGTCTTCCATCATGAAATGGTGCAACATTCTAAGTATCATTTCATCCACTTAAATTTGTTTTTATTTTTAGACATCGTCAAGCGGCTCATTCCCTCTCTTTTGGCCAACGAGTCCACGCGAATAGCGTGTCGCCCCGCCATTGAATCCATCGCATTTGCCGTTTTGGAATTGTTCGATGCCAAAGAAGTCATTTCGGCATTGGCAGACGACTCACTTTTTTCTTCGTTGGTGCACACTTTGACCAGTGCCGACTTTTTGATTATCGTTGAAAGTGTTTCGCGAGTGCTTTTAAAGCAAAGTGAAATTTGGCGTCATGCGCGCAAAACGGACAGTCAAAGGCGCGTGATTTTACAGAAAGCGGCTAAGACGCAACGAATTGGTCCTGCTTTTGCTGAACTCGTCGCAAAAATTTGGTAGCGAATTAAACTGTTAAACCAACCCCAAATCGCGAACATTAATTAGAACTTAATAAAAACTTATTTTACAGAAATTTGTAAATCGGGGTTCAAAAACTGGAACCGATTTCATTTTCAAAAAATCATTGTTGGCTAGATTTTTCCGGATAAATTTAAAAATTAAAAATTTGTTAACTCACAAAAACCATAACGAGTTTTAAAATACCCGGGCCCGAAACTTGCAGAAGCTAGTCCAAATATAACAATTTTGTTGCTTTTTGTGTTTGATTGCATTTCCATTTTTAGTTTTGCAGCTTCACTTGATCCCACCATTGGTGGCATTGCCTTCAAAGATCATCATGGGCTTTCCCTGATATTGGCCAAATTGGCTGAACTGCTCGCTGAGGACACTGACGGATGCTGCAGTTTGAGCAGAAAGAGAATTTTTGATTTGTTGACCAGCACTTCCGAGTGGAATTTGGGCTTAATTGGGCCATTGCTTCCCAAATATTTAACTTATTGTGACAATAAAAATGTTAGTGAAAAATATTGCATTTCTTTATTATGCATTTTTATTTTTCCCCCTTAAAAGGATTTGTCCGACTTTCTCCGTTTGCTCTTCCCCTCCCTCGTCCGTCGTGATCATCATCCGTGCTCCAGTCAGGCCATTTGTTCCTTTATTGAGGCATTACTCGGCACTGATTCATTTCTGGAATCCATCCCGCAGGCGTTCGAGCAAATTCTTCCCCATCTTTTGGTGGGTTACAAAAGAATCGTTGGCTTATTTTGCATTTTCACTTTTTAAGGACCCTCGTCTTTCTGCGCACACTTTCTTTTGTAATTTCTGCAAGATGATACAGAATTCCAACCCGAACTCTGCCATTCTCCAACAACAGTTCGCTGAACAGTCAAATTTAGGCATGAAATTGGCCAATTTGGTTTCGACTGCATTGGTCGGTGGCACTTCTGCTGATTGCTCTTCCGTCTGTGATCAGTTCCAATGGGAACACGAGCACAGTGCGCTTGAACTGATAAATGCGTGTCCTTGGATTATGCCAAACATTTCAAGTTCTTAATTCATTTTTATGAACTATCTATCAAAAGTGAATCCTATTCAGATCATTTGGCACTCTGCGATTTCCTCATTCGATGCGCGTTAAATGAGTCGAATTCGTTTTTGTGTTGCCCTGCACTTAACATTCTCTGCAAACATTTCCCATGCCAAACGCTCAAACATTGCCAACGCATTTACACACAAAACTTTGAAACTGTTGAAGTGAAGTTCGTTTCATTTTAAATCTCTTCTTCTCTCTTCGCTGATCGGAATAGAATTTCTATAGGTCCGAACTGTTGTCGTTTATTCTTCAACTCGTTGTCGGATTGTCTGTGGCTCCTTCTGCCGAACACAGTGCGTCTGACCGAATTGCGTTAATAAAAGATGCAAATGATCTGCTTGACACAATAGAGGAAATGCTGGAAGAGGAGGACTCTGACCAGTGCTTGGAGAAAGGCTTTGCTTTGTGCAACGAACTGTCAAAATGTATTCCATCGACGGGCGATGTTGAAAGAAAGCGCGAAGAACAGCGAAAAATGGCATTCCGATGCAGACGAGAAGAGTTGGCACAGCAAACCCAATGGAGACGGAGTGAGCAACAAAGGGAGGAATTAAATGCAAGTGAAATGTTGGCGTATTCCTAAAGTGTGATTTTGAAAAACAAAAAGGGGATCCTTTTGATTTTTATTTTAAAATTGGCCACTCACTTCGTCATCAGTAGCAAAAACATTTGTAAACACTTTTAATATTGAAAACCGTCAAAAAAGGTTAAAAAACTAAAAAGGGGTGGGTTCCTTTGATTTTTTTTTCAAAAATCACCACTAGGAATAGCGCCGAAATGTTAATTGATTTTTAAAATAATATCAAAAACCGCAAACTTCAGGTGGAAGCTCTTATACGAACTATGAACAATAGCTGCTCAGTGAACATTTTAAATGGAGAAGAGGAAATAAGCAAAGATTGCTATTAAATGTTGCAAAATGATTATCCTTATTTGTTCTGCTGTTTAAATCAAGGATGCTAGATGAAAATTTTCAAAATCAGAACATCCAGTCTAAAAAATCAGATTTTGGGGTCAATAATCAGAATATTTTTGTAAAATGATTGCACAGCAACTGTACATCAATTTATGCAAGTAAATGAGTTCAAATATATTTTCCATTACCAATAATCATTTTGAGCAATTTGGGATTGGAAATAAGCAAATCGGGTACTAGTTCAGTTTGGGTCCCCTTTTTTTTGAGTCAGAATTCATTCCAGAATGACAACCAATAACAAATTATGTGTTTATTGGATACAATTCATCGATTTGTGACCATAAATTGAAGAAAATGTCAGGTCCTCCAAATTTCTTCCGCCATAGGAAATCAGAAAATTCGTTGTCATTGAGGGCTTATTGACCAGAAAGTGATAAGGAAATGAAGAAAAATTTTCAGTACTGGATTATCTTTTGAAAAAAAATTATCGACAAGAATTCTTCAAATTTTATGTTTGATGATATTATTCTAATCGCTTCCGATCCGAGTGCCGAATAGAACAAAAAATGTCTGAGAGTGCCGAACGTCCGAGTACCGAATATTCCGAGTGCCGAATAGAACAAAAACAGTCCGAGTGCCGAATAGAAGAAAAAATATCCGAGACTTGGTTTAACCTTTACAGAATTGCTTATGTCTCATTACCATAAGGCCGTTATCTATGCAAATAGCAATATTTCTAAATTTTTGTTCTGCTCAAAAAATTATTACAAAAATCATCATTCGAAACTAAAACTTGTCAGTTTTTGACCGGGTCCACCTGTTAAGTTCTGGACCCGGATTAAAAACCGAACTAAAAGAATTGAGGATAATGCAAAGATCTAAAAATTTACATGATGGAAGAATAATTCCAAGTAAATAAATACAAAATTTCAAGCAATTCTGTAAAGGTTAGGCCAAGTTATAAAAATCCGCCTGAATGCATAAGGTTGAAGTTGGACCGAAGTGTGCAACCCTACTTAAAACTACTGAAGCATTATAAAGCTAAGCAACAAAAGATTTGCGAATATGTTTGAATAAATAATAAGAATTATCCGGAAAAAAAGGCGAAAATTCAAACTGATTCCTTTATTTTTTAAACATTTTAAAAAACCCCATAAAACAGGAAATGAAGATTAAAAATATTCCATTCCAAAATACGAGAATTATTTCTCTTAAAATCTAGCAGTCTTTTTTGTTGCATATATTAAACCGATTTGCATATTTTAAAATTTGTGTCCGCGGAAAAGAGGGGTGGCATGTTTAGAACAAACTGCCTAATTTTAATTCGGTCACATATTAAAAAAAGCTAAAATATAACTGCTCAAAAAAAGATTCTAAGGCAGATATGCCATTGAAAATTTTCCGAATAAGTGCCTCGCTGCATTTTGATTCAACAAAATTAACAAAATTAACTGTTTGCACCATATAATTCCTACGGCAGTTTATTAAGCTGTTTTGCAGAGACATTAAATATTTTTTCGAAAAAGGCGTGTTCCGTATAAGTTTACTCGAAACACGAAACAAACTGATGCGTTTCTGTTCCGCGCTGCTGTGGTCGAAATCAGACGACTCTCTTAGCTGCTTGGTGCTTTGCGTTGCTGTTGTTATTCAATTAGAATTCGTTTGTTTTCATTATTTGTCGAAAAAGATACCTACATACATATAAACAGTGAATTAAATAAAGAAAATACAATACAACTATTAGTGGTTTATAAAAAAATGATTTTTATTCATTAAAGTCCGAGTGTTCGAAGTTGAAAGAGATTTGATTGGGTTCTGCACCCAGAAAAATATAGGAATGGCTTTTTGAAAATAATTTTTGACCGAGTCGACAAAACGTGGGGAGGCGAACGAAACGAAACATTTCGTGCAGCTCTGATGTTTATGTGCCAAGAAGCTAAAGGAATATACTATTTGTGTTGAGTAGGCCATTCGTCTTTTTTGTCGAGTAGGCCAATCGTCCCGCGAGCTTTTAGATTAATATTCAAATTTTGACAATTTCCTATTAAATGTTTAAAAAACGTAGGCTCAGTCAGAGCTTCGACGAATGACAATTCATTTGTGCCTAAGAACAAAAAAAGTTACGTATTTGCAAAATGGGACGGTCTGACCTGTCCCGTCCCTTTCTTCCCGCCCTCACATTCTTTCTCTTTCCTTCCTCTTTCTCCCTCCTCACACTCTTTTTCTGTCTCTCTCCCTCCTCGCACTCTCTTTCTGTCCCTCTCCCTCTCTCTTTTCCCTTCCCGTCTCACCCCCCCGCCCTTCTCCCATCTTCTTTATGCATTAATTTCCCTTTCTTCCACTCCATCCATCTTCTTTATCATCCTCCCTTCCCCTCCCCTCCCCTCCCTTCCCATTCCTATCTTCCTCTTCTCCTCTTTCTCTCCCCTCCCCTCCCCCCGTCCGCCCCTTAAATAATTTTTTAATTTTTCTCCTCCGATTGTAACCGTGCAACTTTCAAATTTGGCCCTCTGTTCCTTCCCCATTGGGACCGAAGATGATAAGTTCGTTTGATTGAAATGGGAGCAACACACAAATGGGCGAGTGACAGCGTAACTTAATTGACAATCATTCAAAAAGCGTGGTTTTTGTTGGTCATCCCTTTTAAATTCCCTTTTCTTTTCTCACCTTTTTCGACTTCCATTGACTGATCACTTTATGCCTTTGGGTGCGTCCGATTATTCCGTCCCTTCGAATTTAACCGATTTTTCTTTGCTTCTCTCCTTCCCCCTCTCTCTCTTTAGCAATAAATGCCTTCTTCCCAAAAATTGGCTTTGTCCTCTCCCCTGACTGACTGAATACTCCCATCATTTTGCAGGGTTTTCGGCTTTGCGTTGATGCCGTCCTCCCCCTGCTCCTCCCGCTTGTCTCCCCGGCACTCCGTCCGTCTTTCCCCCCTTTGGCCCCCTCCCTGCTCCCCTTTCGTCACCCTTACGGCACTTTCCACCGTTCTCTTCCTATTGATGCCCGATGAATTGCTGATTGACAGTCCGCCGTCACCAACCCATAATTATATGGGTCAAAATGATAACGATGTTCAGCGAAAAGAAACGGAACGGAGTCCGACTTATGCATGGCTATCGGCACAAATAATACCGGCAGAGGAGGAGTTCAGCTGCGGCGGGGACCCATTCAGCTTCATGGCTGCCAGTCTGATCAGCATCAGTTGCCATCGGGACCAAAGTGAGGAGGGGGGGAGGGGAGGCGAAGAATTAACTGTCTGACTGATCAAAGTGAAACGCTTGGGGCAGAGTGTTCAATCATTTGGGTTCGGTTGGGAAAATGGAACGCTTTGATCATTGAAGAGAAGAAACGAGTAATGGTCATGGAAATTGATAGTAAAAGTGGAATGCTGATTGTGAGCATTTTTCTGATCATTTTGCAGTAAGAGGGAAAATGATGAACAGCAGCAAATAGTCTGACCCGGTCGATTGAGCGCAGAGACATTTAAACGCCAAAACCCTTTTCTGTTCTGCAATTTGGGTATTATTCAATCTTCAGAAATTCTATTCGCAAGCAAAAAATGTTAAAAATAAAATTAACTTTTTGACTGATTGCAGGTTTTTTGTTTCGTATATTGATTAATCACTTAACAATTGCTTCAAAACAGGGCTTTCGAATGGTATTAAAAGTGCAGAATTTAATCAATTTGAAAAAGTTATGACCTTTTAAATGGTCTTGGCTCTCATTCGACCCCTACCGTTAGCCCTAAGAAGCCTTGGTCTAAGCCTCTGCTTCCATTTAGCATTCCATTTTTTTTTTTTGTGAGTCCTTCAGTTGACGCTATTTGCTCGGCGCATAAAGTTTGGGGCACCACTTGGATTTTTTAAAAATGATCATTTGATGATTTTGTGGCTTTTTGGAAGACAGAAATTCAAAATTTCCCTCGGTGGCCTCTATCGGCACAACCGGACCTCCTTTCGCTTAAGTTTTCTTAAATTCTATCTCAAAATCCATAAAAAATTGTCTTACACTTTATTTTACTAAAATACACTCAGATTTTCAATTTTCTACCGTCTCCCTTTAATTTTTTAAAATATGATTTTTTTTAGCATTTTTTTGCTCTTAGATAATTTTTTAATGCTAATTTTTGACCCAAAATGCTGATTGATGTGCCATCCCTGGTTATAAAGCATTCAGAAATTATCATTTTTTTATTGTCTGATCATTTCTAAATGACCCTCCTGAAAGTATAGAAACCAATTTTGTCCAAGCTTTTTCAACAATTCTCCTCGTGGTTTATATTTGTTAAGTGATCGGTCAAGAAGAATGTTATGGTCCAAGAAAATGAGGATCGCTAATTAGTCCCCTCCTCCCCTGAATTAGAAAGTCTCTTTTGAGGAGAGTTGGAAAAAGAAAGCCCGGACCTTATATTACAGTAATTACGGTATGTTATTAAAAACGGTATACCAAGTTGGCGCTTTTTACGAAATGACCAATTGACGCATTCAGTCCACTTGTGCTGTGAGCATCACGACGTGTGCTATGGCCAGCGGAACATCAGTCAGTCGTTGTGTGACAACACTTTCTGCGCCTGTTTGGGTCGTATTCAGTCCAATTCGTATTGTCAGAACATCGCCCACCCGGGCCTTTGTCTGGCCACACGAACGTAAATTTGAATAATGCCCCAAATGATGCCATTGTGCTCTTATGGCCCTCAGATTTGGCCACCTTTTCCACTGGACTTCATACTGTGAGTCGTCTGAGTGTGCCGGTACCGTGGCCCAACTGAGTGATGAGAGCAGTAGCAGCATCGATACGGTGGCAAATGGCACTGATACGATACGGTAATGGAAGCGGAGAAAGACAGAGACAAAAGGGAGGAGAGATTTGGCAAAAAGGAAGTGTTGTAGTAAAAGAAAGGCCGATAAGTTTTTGCGAAGACAATTTAGGAAATCAATGACATTTTTTGCTCATGCTCAGATTGCAACTTGCCCCTCCATTTTTTATTTTGCTTAATTGTGCCATTATTCCCTTAATTAGTTGCGGGTGGAGAGGGGGAGGGCGCAACTTCAAATTTGACCCAAGGAAAAACGGACGGACGGAAAAGGAATTTATTTGTTTGGCGGTACTTTTCGGAAAATCTATTCTTTTAAAAGTGCCTTTTTTTGTTCTTTGTCTTAAGGGACAAAAACTGTCCCAGGCAAATACTGACCACAATTGTTGACGAATAAGCAATTTTACAATACAAAAATTA
Organism: Heterodera filipjevi; assembly: GCA_039877585.1. Classification (NCBI taxonomy): domain Eukaryota; kingdom Metazoa; phylum Nematoda; class Chromadorea; order Rhabditida; family Heteroderidae; genus Heterodera; species Heterodera filipjevi. The sequence goes on along the minus strand of JBDPZO010000008.1, from coordinate 3,534,979 downwards.
GTGAAAAATGTGAAAATTTATAAAATTATAATTAGCATTGAAAAAAATTATTCATTTTATATTAATCAAAAAAAAGGCCCAAGTTGATTAATGTGACTGAACCTAAATTGCCATTGAAAATGCCGAAATTAAAGGAAAAATGCAATTGAGCCGAGTCTATGGAGGCACCTGAACTTTTCATTAAAAAAAACTCTGTAATATTTTGTCCGTTTCGGTGCTTTTTTTGTTCTTTCCCCGCCTTAACTTTTCTTGTAGTATTTGTTTTTGATATTGTTTTTTCATCATTTATTGTAAGAATTTGTTTCGCTTGTAATTCTTTTTCACTTTGTCCCTTTTTTTTGTTTAATTATTTTAAATAGTCCAAATAATAAATTTAATTTAACTTTCATTTCTTTTATACCTTTTGAATATTTTCTTAGATTCTTAATCATTTCTTAAATATTTCCCATTTTTTTGTTGATTATTTAATTTGAATTTGCTTTTCATTTTGGATGAATTTGTCCCAATTTTGTCTCAATGCTTTTGATCGCTTTTTATTGCCAAAGGAAATGGCCAATGGTACGGTATCGTACGAAGGCGGAGCTTTTGTAAGCGAAATGCGAGAAGAAGCCGCAGTTTTGCTGCTTATTTCGGCAAAAAAGGAGAAAAGTTGTGCCATTGAATCCGAATTTATTGGAAATGCCATCATTTTGTTGCTTTTGCAGAGATTGCCCCCCCTTCCGCCGCTGCGCATTCTCTCCCCTTTGATTTCGAATGGCACATTTTGCTCACTGTCCGTTCGCAATATCTGCGGCGCCACCCTGGCGAAGTCTGACAAATAAATGCGTATTGTTCGAATTTTTCCCGAACTTTCATAAGGAGCGACTTTCTAATTTGAAATAAGTGCCTCAACAGTGCCCTTCTTCCCCCCAAGGTGTGTTTTCCCGGGGGTATGCTCGACACTGATACCGATCGAAATCCCACCGACACGGCCCTACGCGAGGCTTACGAAGTGAGCTAAATTTAGTTAGTCGACACTTTTTGCGCCAAATGATACTCGAAAAACACAAAATTATATGCAAATATTCTTTTAGTTACTGTGTTGTGGTTGTGTGGACTAAAAGTCTGCTGCTATCTCCTTGTGGTTGAGTCTGGGCTTTATTTTAATTTTTATTTTCATTGGGCAAAATTTACTTAGACAAAACACAAAATTTTTTAAAATAATCTTGGTTGGGGCGAAAATGTCGGGAATACCCTAAATTTGACTAAACAATGAATAGGCCCAAAAAAGACATCATGGCATTTCATCTTCCATCCCTTGTCCTTTTTTGCTTTATTGGCACCTTTTGTCAGGAAGTCGGTCTTCCCTCCGCTTTCGTTCACATTGTCGGCACTCTTCGCCCCGTGTTCACCAGTCGAAATGTTCGAATTGTGCCGATTGTCGCTTTGTTGTCCAACGACTTTTGCCCGTTGTACAGCAGCGAAGTCGAAGTGATGAGCAAAAACTGGGCCAAATTTACAATGGAATGATAATCTCAGACTCATTTTTGGGCACCGCTCAGCCGTTTTTTGGGGGCCGACGAGGAAAATGGCCCAAGGGAAAGTGCCGGCGAAGAAATTGGCCGATTGTGCTCATTTGACGTATTTTACCAAACCAACTCAAAAAGCCACCCATTGTCTTTTCTTCATTCGAATAGTTCGCCCTTCCCACTCGCCAAAATGCCGTCGTTTTTGGCATTACCGCCGCACTTTGTGTCATTGCCGCCGTCGCAATACATCGTCCATTACCCAAAATTGTTGAAAGTGCCAATCGCTTGAGGGATAATGCCGACGAAGTTGGTTGGCTTTGGCTTAATCATAGCCAATCCCCCCCCCCCCCCAATGATCGGTTACTTTTCAGCAATTCTTCCACAATGTTTTTGGTCTCTTCTCAATTGGCCGTGTCGCTTTTCCCTCCTCCGCCGAAAACGCAATTGGTCGTCAGAAAGCCAAACTTTGAAAGGGCACTCACTCTTTTTGCCTTTTTCCGAAATTTATGCCTTATTTTTCAACAATAATTTTTCATTTTCATTTGATTTATTTTCTTTGATTTTCCTTTTTTTTCGTTTTTCCCATTTTTTTGATTTTTCGTCTGTTTTTTATGTGCTCCGTTTGTACTCGCTAAAAGGGCAAAACGGATGTAGTCGAACTCTCATCCCACCGCATCCCTCCCCAATTACGCTCTCTCCTAAAATGCCAATGCCATTTCCCCCTCCCCCTCTCTTCGCTTCCTCTTTTCAAATGTACTTTAATTCCCCTTCCTCCCCCCCCCCCCCCCCTCTCATTTTGTCATAATCCCTCGTCCTTCCGTTGTCCGTCTGGCTCTAAATGTCCATCTGTTTTTTGTATCCGAATGAATTTATCCAATGAAACTGAAAAAGATGATCAACTCTTCCTCATTTACTTCCTTTTTTTAAGCAAAAAAATGTGATGAGTCAAAGTGATGAAAAAGATTTATTTTGTTAATGGTCCAATGACTTTTCCCTAATTTTGTCACCCGTCGGCCAATTCTTTTGAAAGTGCCAAAATGAGTCATTTCACCTCATTAAAAAGCTGCCCGTCGTACGTCGTCTCCAAACAAATATATATATATATGTCTGTCTGATGGGTTTTTTTTTGGACTTCTCTAATATTTATTTCAGCCACAGATTTAAAAAAATGCAAATTGTCCCATTTTTAATGTATTAGAAAACGATCAAAGGGAGTCGAAAAGACGGGGACATGACTATTCGCCGACAGACGTTTCGCCGATAAGATGCTGAACAGAATGTTTTTTTTTAAATAGAGAAAATATTAAAGTTTCATCTCCAAGTCAACCAATGTACTTCAATTTGCAAAATTAATTTTTTAAAATGCAAAAACATTGAATCGAATTTCTGATTTAACTAATTTGAAATTATGTGCTCAACCACGCAAATATACCAAAACAGTGCCCGCCTCATAAGTTCGAACTTTCTCAAATTTCTTTCGCCGGCTTTTTTTTAGCGCGGTCGTTTCTTAAACTAAAAGGTTTCCCCGAAGTTTCTGGAGTTAGTTAAAATTTATTTAAAACATTCTGTCCCGCATCTTCTCGGCGAACCTTCCTTCTCCCGAAAAGACAGCGGAAAGGCCAACGAATGTTTTCTGCAGAAGAAGAACAGATAATATTCTCTGGGAGGGGAACATTCGGCGGAACTTTGACCACCGAAACTCTTTCAAACTTTGCTTTGAAAGAGTCAATTTTAAAAAGGATTCACAGATTAAACATTATTAAATTAGCATTTGACAGACAAAAAATTATCTTCGGATTTGGGCTTCGGGGTCCCGGAACATCTTTGGTGCTATAGACACTGCCAGGAAATTTTGAAAATCGTAATGAAATTAATTAATAGGGTTTGCCAAAATATCAATTTCAGTTAAATTTTAAAATGTTAATGGAATCGAGTGTTCGGTGCCCCGTTGGGTTGGTCTTTGTAGGAAGGAAAATTATTGAAAATAGAACGAAGTTTGTAAAGAAATTCTCGGAAATTAGCCCAATTTTCTTTTTGACAAAAATTATTTAAATTTTAATTCAAGCAGATCGTTACACCAAATTTTGTTTAAAATTATTCAAAAATAGAGAAACAAAACCCGGTTAACCATGGTCAAATTTACCCTGCTCAAGATCAGGATTCGGGAATTTGACCCGGATCAGATTCAGGATAATTCTGCAGAAATTTTTCAAAAATCATCCGGAATCACTTGGAAGACCATTTTTTTATTGAAAAAAATTTCGCGACTTTTTCGATTGGAATTTGTTGGTGCCCCGTAATAATTTACTTCCGAATTATGGGCGAATTACAGCGTAACAAAATAAAGCGTGTATAATATACATATTACGCAAATATTCGATTGTATTTGCCAATCCCTTAAAATTATTAAAAAATTCCCCACCCATTTTTTGTATTTTTGTCAAATTGTTCCTTCTCCCCCCCCCGCCCCCCCCCCCCTTTCTGCGGTCCACACAATTGGCGTGGGCAGACGGAGGATGGCACGGATTTTATGGCTATTTTTATGGAATTTAATGACAGACTGAAATTGAGGGTTCATACAAATGCGGACCTAAGCCTTAGCCAAGCATAATAAGCCTAGGCCTTAGCCAAGCATAATAAGCCTAGGCCTTAGCCAAGCTTAACAATTGGCTTCGGTTGCGCGAAATGCCCTCGCTATTTTGCCGAGAGTTAACCTTCTTACAATTTGTCTGTTGGAAAATAATGCGTCTGCTGCTGGTCTTTATTAATGTGTCCAGACATTTGCGCCTTGTCGAAGTCAAAGCTCGAAACGAAGCCGAATATTTTCAAATTAGAAGCAAATAAAATGTAAATGGAGCAAAAAAAAAAAATGGGACGACATTCACGAAACTCGGATAAGCCTGTTCATTTTATTGTTTCTACAATGACCAAGCAATGGCAAAAGTGTATATAAATCCAGGAAGATGGTGATAAATCATAAAATTACTGTGCCGTCCCTTTTCCGAAGACAATTCAAAGAGGGCGGAGTCGACAAATGGCCCGAAGGGAATGCCGACAAAGGGTATTTAAAAAGCAAAGTCTGTACAAACAGCATGCCATTCTCAACTAAAAGTTAAATCCTTTCCGCCCATTCTGTGCCCAAATGATTCACATTCTGATCAGTGTGGACGACGCGGGGGCCGTCCAATTTGGCGACTCGCGCAGGGCACGGGCACTGCACACGCCACGGCATTGCCAACGGAGGGCCGAACCCATCGCAGCGTCACGGACGACGCCCCTCGGCAAGGGACAAACGGCGGAAGGGGCAAAGACAAAAGGACGACAGTGCTGACAAAGGGTCAACTGGTTATTTGAAATGGTCGACGGATTAAACGAATGATTAGTGATCATTGACCAGCAGAGAAACAACCGAACAAATTAATGGACCAATCATCACCAAGTGCCATCATCGCCTTTCTTTGTCGGCACGACGCAATTCCCTCTTCCCCGTGAGACACATCGGGGAACAAACAGAGATCAGATGCAGTGAAAACTGAGAGAAACCAAACCATGGGTGTGGGAGGGCATTTTAATGTTGAATACTTTTCTTTTTTCAATTTATTCCATTGATTTTTTCTTTTAGCCATTTTGGCATTTCGCATATTAAATTGTTAATTCGCTTCTGAATGTGTACGGTACTCAAAATGCCAATGCCTTCCCCCTGGTCTTTTTCGTTTTTTTGCCAATGATTGAATGATGTAATGTCGGCCAACCTTTTAAACGTGGACTGAATGAATACAAATTCCTGCGAATGAGATTTGTTCCAGAAAAAAAAAAAGTTTAAGCCAATCTTTGTACAGAGACTCTTTAAGGCTGATGATTTTTTTTTCCGTTTTTTATTTTGTCCATTTGCGCCCTTTTGCCATTAATTTTTGGAAATTTTAAATTTTATTTTATCCCAAATTCACGCGAATACCCCAACAATTGTCTGATTATGAAAAGCGACCGAAAATCACAAAATTCGTTTTCCTTTTCGTAAAATGCCGCCTTTTTTTGAGACCAATGAGAAAATTCCAAAAATGAATTGGCATTGAATGAAAAGACCAATTACACAAAAATTGAATTCTTGCAGAAACTCTCACATTTCAATTTTCCACTCCGTCCAAATGGTCCTTTTTTGTATTTATTTTATTTTTTTGCCTAATTTCGTGCCAACATTTGACGTAATAAGTTCAAATAACTTAAGAAAGCGATTTTTCTGAATTATTTTAAAAAGGAAAGGATTTTTGAGACCAAAAAAAGTAATTATCCATTAATTGGGGTCATAAATTGAAGTAAAAAACTAAAATGATTCAGCGTTAATTTTGGCATCTTTTAACAAATTTTGTGCTTTTTCTTTTCTTTTCATTTTGCACTTTCTTAAAATGCTTTTGGTCTGTATTGTTTTGCTCGTTTGCTTTTTTCTCCACCCAAAAAATGGTTTTACCTTAGCAATTAAAAAGGATTAATTTGAACATTTCATATTAATATTTCCCCGGCGGCATTTAATTTCGACGACTTTTTAATTGAAAAACGCAATTTCCGTTTGGCCTTTTGTTTGTTTGAAAGGAATTATGAATTATTTGCCAAAACACGATCAAATTTTGCGAAAACCGCTTCAATTTTGACTTCTATTGCCCTCTCCCCCCCCCCGCCATTGCATTGCATCTTCGCCGTTCCCCCCACCCATCCCCCGGGGGTTCATTTGTTCATTCCCCCCCCCCCCCTTTTTATCCCTCTTTCCCTCCCCCCCCCGCCCCCCACCGCGTGATTTGTGTCATTCCGCCGACCATCGCTGGTCCATCTATCAAAAAGGGGCAATTCAAAAAAAAAAACATTACAAAGGCAACAAATCAAAATACCTGCGCCAAAATTAACACAATAATAATTAGTAAAATCGGACTTGAAATTTGTCTGTGCGTTTTAATTTTGCAAAATAAAATGCCAAAAAATGGCATAAGTTTAAAAAGAATTTAATTTAATTTTACGTAATCTCCCATTTTTTGCTTAATTTTATTAGCCGTTGTTAAATTGGATGGACAGGGGCATTCGTCTGTCTGCATATGCCAATTTGCGTTCCTTTTTTTTATTGAATTTGCAATTAGCATTTGAATTTGGTATTTATCTGGCCATTAATTTTGCTATTTAATTATAACTTTAATTATGTTCCGATGATTATTTTCAGTACTGGCGAGAAATTAAAAAATTAAATGCTTAAAAACAAAAAGGTATAATTAAGTGTTTATTCAAATGAGGAAAACTAATGAATTACAATTAATTAGCTGATTGACCAAAAAAAAGCATAATTAATAAATGACCGTTTTTGCCAAGTCCCCCGCCCACGGCAATACAAAAGAAGCGACGATTCATCTCAATCTTCTCTTCCATAATTAGCGTCGTCTTTTCATTTTTTAGACGAAGCTCACAATTTGCCCGAGGGGGGGGGGGAAGGGGCGTGTCCAATAGAACATTCCCCGCCGAAGCGAAAGGGGCGGAGGAAATGGGCGTGTGGGGGACAGGTGGCGGGGGAGGAAACCCCCACGGGCGAAATATATAAAGCGAAGAGCAATTAAGCGAATTTTTCATTTTCAAAGAATTAACATTTACATAAAATATTTTATTATTTGCCCACGGCCATTCAACTTTATAAGTCAAAAGCCGCCCATTCTGTGCCCAAATGATTCACATTCTGATCAGTGTGGACGACGCGGGGGCCGTCCAATTTGGCGACTCGCGCAGGGCACGGGCACTGCACACGCCACGGCATTGCCAACGGAGGGCCGAACCCATCGCAGCGTCACGGACGACGCCCCTCGGCAAGGGACAAACGGCGGAAGGGGCAAAGACAAAAGGACGACAGTGCTGACAAAGGGTCAACTGGTTATTTGAAATGGTCGACGGATTAAACGAATGATTAGTGATCATTGATCAGCAAAGAAACAACCGAACAAATTAATGGACCAATCATCACCAAGTGCCATCATCGCCTTTCTTTGTCGGCACGACGCGCCCTCCCGCGGGGAATGGACAGAATGAAAGGAAAAGTGAGAGGAGAAAGAAGGCAGTGAAAAGTCGGATTATTATTATCACAATTCAATTGTTACGATTTATTTATTTTGCTTTTTGTTCTTTTGTTATAAGTAAATTATTTTTTGTGTTGGAAATAATATTCAATTTAATGGAAAATCAAAAGTCATTTTCTCTCGCTTCGTCATTTTCTCTTCGTATCACTTTGAAATTTATCTCAAATTATTGATTGGTCGTTTCGATCAGATTACTATTTTTCGCTATATTATTTTAGTCTTTCTCTTTCTCTCTCCTTCCCGTGCTCTCTCTCTCTCTCTCTCTCTTTATCCCTCGTCTTTGATTTGTCGCTTTGCGCCGCCCAAAAATCCTTTCAATTCATAATCGAGTCGAGTACCTTCTTCATGCCCACTTGGTATTGCAAGGCATTTAAGAGTCTGGTCAAATTTCTTCACATTTTTTGCTGTATCATAAGCAACTATCAATTGACTAATCTCAACTCATTTTTCATATATTTTTATGTCTTCTGTCGGATCAGTCGAATGGCCTAATTCGATTATTTTTATATTCTTTTTCGTCTTTCATTGCTTTTTGAATTGCAATAGCTTACATTATCAATAATCTCTCTCTCTCTCTCCTACTCTCTCTCTCTTCTCTCTCCCCCTCTTTCTCTCTCTCTCTCCCACTCTCTCTCTCTCTCTTCTCTCTCCCCCTCTTTCTCTCTCTCTCTCTCCCCCCCCCCCAGTCTCTCTTTCTCTCCCCCACTCTCTCTCTCTCTCTCTCTCTCTCTCCCCCTCTCTCTCGCTCTTCTTTAATTGCCTTTCATAATGCTTTTGTAGCTTACTTTCTTAAACATCCTCTGTCTTTCTCCCTTCCCCTTTCCTCTCTTTCCTCCCCCAGGCGCGAATGCACAATCCCCGCGATTAATTAATTGCTTCTTCGAGGCATTCCTAATGAATTGCTTTCCCCCCCCCCCCCCCTCCTTTTTTTGATGATTCACTCACAAAAGGAGGAGAGATTTGAAGCTCAAAGATGGGATAATCCGAAGACGCATTTTGGTGCTTTAAAGGCGATTTCGAAAAGGACAAAAAAAGAAATTATTAAAAGAAAATTCTGTAAAAAATGATGAGGTTTTTGAATCAGAAGAATAATTGAAAGTTTTAAACGAAGAAAACAAATTTATAAAACAAAAAAGGAAAGAAGCTAAGCAAAAGGGCGACCAAAGAATAAATTGTAATTTCTTTTTTGAATCAATCGACAGAAAACTTCGCAATTTTTCTCAAAAGGTTTCGAGCTCAAAGTACAGTAAACTTTTGCACAGAAAAAAATGTAACAGTACGTCCGCACTGTTGACCATTACTCACCACCAGAATTCACTAATAAATATTCCTATTTTAAGCGGAGATTAATTTGAAAGGGCGTTGCACTTCCGTCGGTAAATTGTCAGCCCCGGCGGGGAGAAAAAGGAAAATGAAAATGCAATTAAAAATTAATTGTCAGACAAAGCGCCTTTAATTCGCAAGTGTGAGAGATTTATAATAAGCGACAAATAATTTATAATGTGCTCAAATTGAGTTAAGAAAAGCAAAAATTGAAAAGGGAGGGAAAATGAACAAATTCACTGAGTAAAAATTAAGCACGGGACCGGGAAAATGGTCTCAACCGGACAAATGCCCGAAAAGAAAGTTCGAATTCGAATGAATGCCATCGGGCGAAATCGGAGGGGACCGGGAAATTCCCCGAGTTTTTCAGACCCTTGCCGACTTGCGTTGTCCGATTGGTCCATCTATCTTCAAATCTTTTTTGGTTTTTTTTTAATTTATTTTATTGCTTTTTAGGCTTTTATTTTTTATTTTTGTTCACCATATTTGATTTGCTTCTTTTGCCTTTCCGTTCTCATTATTTATGCCATTGAAATTTGCAAAATTATGAGAATATTTAACTCTTTTTTTGACATTTATTACATTAGAGAACAAAGAAATTATTGGAAAAAATGTAAAAGTAAATCGAAAAAATAATAATTAAATAACTCTATGTACACGAAAAAGAAAAGTTGAGATAGGAAAAAAGAAGGAAATTATGGTCAAAAAAAGGTGCGAATTTTGGGGAGAAATTGTCCATGGAATTGCCTCTCCGTTGAGAAACGAAGCGGCGCCATTTGAATCGACAGAAAATCCTCAGAGAATGGCACGACAAATGTGAGAAGGTCAATTGATTAAAACTGAAAATCAAAAGATGAATGAACAATGCATATTTTGATTGCATTCCTACCAGGGATATGCATTTGTTCTCTGATTCAAAACGGAAGGGGTTTTTGGGGTCGCTGAACAAGAATATCGCATCCATTTTGCCCAATTCCGAACCCCGACCCCGAATTCGATTGCAAATACATTCATAAAACCCATAAATTTTAATAAGTTTTAAGGAATGTTAAAGTAAAAAAAAACATATTTTTTTGCCATATTCTTAAACTTCATCAAATTGTTTGGTTTGAATCGCTAATAGAGCCAATCAAACGCTATCGGATGATCCAAAATCTTTTACCACCAAAATATTTTATTTTTGAGGTACAATTTTGAAAAATTTCAAATGAATTGAGTGTTTGGTGGTGGTACCTATCTTCTGCCTCGCCTCCCCACGTTTCGTCGACTCAGCCAATTATTCACGTTTCGTCGATTTTACTTTTTGTCGACTGGACCAACATTTTTTTTTTCAAGAAGAAATTCCGGGTTTTTTCACCTAATTTGACATCAATTTCGAACCCCGAACACTTGCGTGATTAAATTCTTTGAAAATATTTTTTTTGGCTGAGTCGACGAAACGTGGGTGCGCCTTCTGCCTATCCTAAAATATTTCACCAAACATTTGCTTTGGTAACCTTTAGAATAATTCTAATTTTTTTTTTCAAAATTATCGGAAATCGGCTGAATCTCTGATTCCTTTCCTACCGTCTCATTTGCTGTCGACCCTTTGTCAGCACTGTCGTCATTTTGTCTTTGCCCCTTCCGCCGTTTGTCCCTTGCCGAGGGGCGTCGTCCGTGACGCTGCGATGGGTTCGGCCCTCCGTTGGCAATGCCGTGGCGTGTGCAGTGCCCGTGCCCTGCGCGAGTCGCCAAATTGGACGGCCCCCGCGTCGTCCACACTGATCAGAATGTGAATCATTTGGGCACAGAATGGTCCCAATCAGCCCAATGATCGTACTTAAATATTTGCTTATTTTTTAAATGGTCAATTTGTGCATTTTGCCCCAATTTATATGCTTAGGACTTAATTTGGCAGTTTCCATTTGCGGGTATAATTCTATTCACTCCCTTAACAAATGTTTGCACTTTGTTTGCCCAAACGTAAAAAATGAATTGGCTATTAGTGGGAAACAATTGCAAATTATAATTTAATTACATTTGGGCAAATGCCAAAACATAAAAGAAATAATTTAATGAAATTTTTATTGCCAAAAATATTTTTTTTTCAATTCAGTAAAAATTCGATGGTCGATCTTCCCGAGGACAAATATTAAAGTTCAAAAATAAATTAATGCGTACATTATATGAAATTAAAGTACACAATTTCTGCCAATCACATGCTCAGCGAACTTAGGAAAAAGGCGTAAATCCGTGGTTAATCCGTGCCAAAGGAAGAGAAACCGAAGGGATTGGCACAAGACGCATTTTGAGGGGGGGGGGGAAACTCGGACAAACGGCCAAAGCATAAAATGAAAAGAATTAAAATGGTTAAAAGTTGTGAAACTTTGATTATTTTTAAAACATTTGACGCAACTAAAAAGATTCGGAGTCATGGCGCCATTTATTCTTGTTAATAAATCGAATGGCCAAATTTTCTTGCCATTTTTTTCTTATAAATGACCCAAGACCAAAAAAAAAGAAAAAAAGACAATTTAAAAATAAAATTGCCCGGGACGGCACAAATTAAAATTTTGTCAAGGCGACCAGAATATCAGAGACAAGCCGCGATCGGGAAGGCCGCACGAGATCGAACGGGAAGTACTGCTTGAACATGTGGAGGCCAAACCAAATAAATGCACTCGAATGTTAGCTGCCCATTGGCTGCCCACTTTCACTGCGATCACTCCCAAATGGAGAAACGGAGCTGCAGCAAATAGTTGCCACTGATCTGACAATGAACTGCTCCAACAGCAGCAGCATCATCATGTTGTTTTCCAAAGGATCTTCCCTTACTGCAGATGAGAAATGGATTGGATTTTCTTCTCCTTGGACAACATTCGCCCCGAAAAGCAGGCAGTGCCTTTCCCTTAGGCAACAGACCATCAGAAGGAGGAGTTGTTGCTGTGTGTTCAGAGGCAGAGGGGCGGATCACCGTGAACGAGTGGTCTGATCACTTCGGCGTTAATTTATGGCTTTCTATTTTTTTTAATTGGCTTTATGCCAAACTTCCTGGTGCCCAAACTTCATGTCGCCCTTTGAAATGGGCCTCGCCGCTTAGAAAATTTATTTATTGTAAAAAATGGTTTCATGGGAAAAATTAAAACTTTTGGCTTTATGTCTTAAAGAATTCTCATTTTGTTACAAGAAATTTCTCAAAATTGACTATTTATAGCAGGGATGCGATATGTTCTGCTTTATCAGATTTGTTCTGATTTGGAGGGTCCAAATCTGACAAAATAAAAACGTTCTGATTTGTCAGATTTGTTCTGATTTCAGCCCATTGTTCTTTTTTTGTTCTGATTTCTTAATTTGAAGTAAAAAATGAGAAAAATTACTATTTTTGTAGCGATTTCTTTAATATTTTTCAAAAGTTTTCTCTTCGGCGCCTGTCGGCATCGTCTTAAAAATTTTCAAAAAGCGACTAAAATTGACCATTTTTCCATTTTTGGAACATATCGGCCATAAATTTTCAAATTTCCCCCGGTGGCGCATATCGGCACATCGGACCACCATTCGTGTAAGTTCTGTCAAAATGCTCTCAAAAGTCGGATTTTTTTTTTGTCAAGATTTGTTACCAAAACACACTTATTTTGAAAATGTTTCTCGGCGGCGCCTATCGGCACCGCCGACCCTTCCTTTTCAAAATTGTAAATTTGATGTCTCATTTCAAAGCCCGACAGCTAAAAAGTACTCCGCAATGTATTATTTGCTTATTTCCAATCTCAAATTTCCAAAAATGATTATGGGTAATGAAAAATATGCTTTTTGATACTCATTTACATGAAAAAATTGATGTACAATTGCTCAATAGCTGTGCGGACAATTTACAAAAAGTTCTGATTTTTGACCTCAAAATCTGATTTTTTGGAGTGGATGTTCTGATTGTGAAAATTTTGAGATCGCATCCCTGATTTATGGGAACTGCCCGGTTCGCCGCGGACAGTTCGCCGTTCGCCGCGGGTTTTTCGCCGCCGGTTTTTTCGCCCCAATTATTTGGACCCGAGACGTTTCGCTGCGGCCAGTTCGACGCGCCCAGTTCGGCGCCCAGCATAAAATGACCCTTTCGCCGCCATCTTCAATTTTTTTTTTATTTGAACTTTTATAATTTGTATAGAAATTCAACTACGTCAGTTTCCTTCACTTTTGCCAAATTAAACTAGCTTAGACTCATTCGAAAGCTCTGCACGTTTATAAGATAGTAATAGCTATTGATAAACAATTTATCATTGCAAAAGAGCTTTCAAATGATTCCAGTTGCCTAAGAAAAAAGTTATGATGATTTAAAGCCAAAATAAATATCATATTCGTGATCAGCAACCTCAAAAATTTTTGAAGACACTTTTTAGGAGTTAAAAACTAGAAAAAAATTAGTAAACCCAAAAGGGTCCCCCCTATGGTTTTCAAAATTCAAAAAACGCACTTTTCATACAGTTAGGTGCAAAAGTATTGCAACAAAAAAACTTTTTTTCGAAAATTCGTTTTTCTCAAAAATGAATGGTGGGAAAAAAATGTTATTTACGCCAAAAGAAACATTAATTAGTGTACTAACAAATACCAAAACAATGACCCGATAACTCTCCTTTTTGACAATGAAATCGGTCATGACCCAAACAACCCCATTTTAAATCGGTGCAAAAGTAATGCAACAAAGTGTTTAATCAATGAAAACTCAATACTAGCATGAATTTTCTTAGATTTCTGGACACTCAAAATATTGAGTTTTCATCGGCGGCGGGCGTCAAGTCAAAATGATGCATAAAACGCAAGATTAAGCCCCAAAACTAATATGAGCTTATTTGCCATTAAACCCAAAAGTTTCACCGATTAATAAAGTCAGAAAATTGCCTTTTTCAATGTCATTTTAAAAGGGCTTATCGCCGAGAAGTCTAGCACGAAATGTCCTGACCTATTTTTTTCTCTTAAATTTTTGTTCTTTGATTTAAGAAAATTCTAGAAAAATGATAGATGAAAATCTCAATATTATAGTACATTTGTTCATTCATATTTGTACGTACCAGTCATTTTATTTTTAGTTTGATTTCTGCCTAATAAAAGAAAATGGTCAAGGACAAGAAATACTACGACATCCTCGAAGTTCACACCAGTGCAACCGACCATGACTTAAAGAAGGCCTACAGAAAATTAGCGTATTTGTTTTGTTTGGGGGTCCGAGCTTTAATTATGTCATTTAAGGCTCAAATATCATCCTGACAAAAACCCGAATGAAGGCGAACGTTTCAAACTTATTTCTCAGGTTCCGATTGTTCTGATGAGCAAATTTATCCGGTTTTCAGGCTTATGAAGTACTGAGCAACCCCGAGAAACGCAAAGTTTATGACGAATATGGCGAGGAAGGACTTAAGGGCGGTGGGGATGGCGGAGGAATGCACAACCCGATGGACATTTTCGAAATGTTTTTCGGCGGTGGTGGTTAGTATTTTCTCTGTGTGTGGGGTGTTGTTGCAAAATTACTTGTTGTAGGTTTCCGAGGAGGCGAAAAGCCGACCAAAGTTAGGGACACCGTCCACCAATTGACCGTATCATTGGACAAAGTGTACAACGGGTGCACTAAACAATTGCGTATCACAAGGTTTGTTCCATTATTTGACACAGTTGATTTTTGTAAAATTTCTTAATGAATTTTATTTTCCAGGCACATTCTCTGCCCGAAATGTAATGGCGTCGGCGGTGTTAAGGAAGGAATCAAAAAGTGTGAAAACTGTCATGGACGTGGCATGGAAGTTCACAACATGCAAATTGGTCCAGGAATGATTCAGCGGATTCAAAGGCCCTGTTCCGAGTGTAATGGCGAGGGCGAGATCAATCGCAATCCGTGCAAACAATGCAATGGCAAAAAACGGGTACATTTTGTGAAAACATTTTCTTGTTTGTTTGTTTTGTATATGTCATATAAAAGATATTATTTAAAGAATGAACCCAAAAAATAGCAAACAATTGATTTTTTAGGCCAAGTCAGAGGAGACAATCGAAGTGCACATTGAGAAAGGGATGCGAGATGGACAGCGTCTGATGTTCTACGGAAAGGGGGACCAGCAGCCGGGGCTAGAGCCTGGCAATCTGATCATTGTGCTGGACGAGGAGGAACATCCCGTGTTTACCCGCAAGGGCAACAATCTTCTCATCAATATGAAACTGACGCTGACCGAAGCTCTATGCGGCTGCACTAAGCATATAATAACGCTGGACAAACGCATTCTCAGCTTCACTCAATTGCCTGGTTGGTGGGCCGTTTGCTAGCGTGGAATATTAGTTTTGAGTTTTATGATCAGTAATGGGTTGTCTCTCTTTCGTATTAAAGCCTTGTAATTTAAATTTAGGCGAGGTCATCAATCACCGCGATTTCTATGTCATCCAGGGCGAAGGAATGCCAACGCATCGTCACCCGGACCAGAAAGGCGATTTGGTTATCCAATTCTTCGTCGATTTTCCTGACAAACTTCCTCTTCAACCAAACAACATGGACATGTTGCGAGAGTTGTTGAAAGATGATGAAGTGAATGAACCTCAATTGGTCGCAACGAACATGGATAATACCATCAAATTGGTGCCAATTTCGGAGGAACAGTTGCGTCGAAGAGCGCACGATGATGAGGGGAGCAACGGAGAGACACAGGCGGTACGTTGTGCTACTCAATGAACGGGACAAGTGGACCAATGAAAGGATTTTATGATCAATTACGGCGTCGGACTTTTACATATAATGAAGAGAATATTATAATTTGTTTTCCTTTTTGTATTCCGATCGCATTGTTTGATCTTTTGCTTGGATTTCTCATGTATCTGTTAGACGTCACAGAATTACAATTGAACAATTCGATGATCGAAAATTTATACTTTTGTATTTTTTTTTTCTTAAGGCAACACTTCATTTTGGGTTATTAAGGTATTTATTTGTGTTAATTTGATACAAAAATAAATCGCTTTTGTTCGACTTTCAATGGAGTTTTCAACCGACATGGACACTGAAGGTGATGGAGTGTCAAACACCGGTCAGGGACTGGTGAACACATCGAGTGATGAGAAACAGCCTCAGATTACGATCACTGTTATGTCGGGCGGCGGAGTTAAAGTGGCGGACGTTTGCGGAACTGAATACATGGTCTGTGAAGGTGAAGCGACAGACGGTATTTGAAAGGTTTGCGCGGGAAATTCATTTGGCTCTAGTAGTTTACCCGACCTTAAAATATTCTCACGACCACTCAAAAAATAATAGAAAATAAAAAATCATAATAATGTTAAAACCCCAATTCGTTTTCGTTCTTTTATTCTGACTCGTTTTTCGGTTTGAAAGCTAAATTTTTATCCTCCATAGATGTTCGAGCTGTATTTTCAATGCTATTGTAATTGTTTGTCTGCTTTTCTTGGCTTTAAGTCGGGTTTTGGGCATGAAAACTATTTTTCGAAAAATTTTTTCTCGACCGACAGTTTGTACGAGTTCGACCCAGAAAACAAATGACATCATTTCACGGGTCGCAGAAACAAAGCGTGAGTATAAATATATTTCTTATGGTCGCGAGAATATTTTAAGGACGGGTAAGTTGCAATAGAGCCTTTTTTATGGGCCTTTTTATATTTTCCATTAAATTATTTGGTTTAAATGGAGCTGACAACGTTTACTTCAATATTTTAAGGTCAACAAAGAAACGCTCGTTAAATCTAACATCGACACAAATCATATGAACCAGCAGGATGTGGACAAACTGCTCAATTTGACTGTTTATGACCAGAAACATTCGTTTGCGATTGGCCCCGTGAGCACTGAAAATAGGTGCCAGTGACTTGGAAAACCACTTTATTTTGACTTTCCTTTTTTTGTTTTACCACCTCTCAACCGGCTGCTGCTTCTCGCCCGCCTAAAAATACAAACAAACGGCCGTTGCGTCGTGCGACTGCGGCAGCTCAGCGTAAGCGTCTTGAAGAACAGCATGACAATTCTGGAGCGTCATCAACAGTCAACCCTAAGGGTAATTAATAATGTATTTATGGACAGGATTGGCAGGGCGTGGTGAGGTCTAGGCACCCACCAGCATATATTTGGCGCTGATCAAAAAGTTATGGGGAAAAAGAATTTGTTTGAAATCTATCCACTGATTATAGAAATTCCTTTGTCTTTTCCCTCTCCAGCTCAAACGTCCTCATCTATTTTTATGCGATTTGCCGGTGCCACTTGCTACAAGCCAATCCAAATGAACCATCGTAAAAAGGTGCCCAACTTTTGCTGTGCCGTTTGCAACAAAACCATTTCGAAGACGACGGTTTGGTCCCCTTTTTATGTTTTCTTGACAATTTTTCTTTAGACTGAGTTCATTCTTTTGCGTTTGCCTGCTCATGCTCAATGTGCCAAGGTAGTCAATTGTTTGTAATTAATCAGTTCATTAGAATTGTTAAAGAATACGATGATGGTGGTTTCGGACGAAGATGGAGACGCGGAATAGCGGATAGAAACATTGAAACAATGACCCGGGAATGACTTTTTTTTTTCCTTATTTTAACTCTTCAAAACGACTACGGGTCAAATTATTTGCTTGGAATTTCAATTTTTTGTTTGATAAATGCTAGCTTCGTCGCAATAGATGTTTCATGCATTCAACAGTTATTCCGATGAATGAGATATTGTTCATTTTTTACTACGAAAACCCAATTCTGTTCAGTTTTACCATGTTTGAGCGCCGTGTTTTCTATAGGAATTCGGCTATTTCACGCATTAAAAGTCTCATTCGACGGTACAATTCTTACTCTCGTGAAGAGTTTTCAGAAAAACTGGAGAAGTTGGTACGAAAAAGGCTGCTGCATATTGGTATACCAGGAGATAATCAAAAGAGCAAAACTTGGTTTCTTTCGGAATTCCTTCAAAAAACTGGATTTCTACAAAACCCTTGATTTTTCCATTTTTCTCCCAGCGATGTATTTTCTGCTGTGGGACCACCCCCTCCCGCAATGTTAAGAAAAAAGTAAAATCGGGAAAATATAACTCCCTCCCTCAGACTCCCTAACTTATGGGTACACATCAGGTCTCGATAGTCCCTTTTAACGCGGCTGATGTACAAACTTTCAGGTGTCAATACTCATGATATCCTGAAAGGGTATGCAACAATTGTGGAATATTTGTCGCAATGCGATCCTTCGTTTGTTCTTGTCCATCGAATTTGTCGCATCATTCGTGATTATGTCAAGTAAAAAGCATTGAAAAAATTAGAAACTTTACACTCCCTTTATTTGTTTTTATTAAAATGTAAGTCTGTGCCTTTATTAAGACAAAGGCCTGACACAATGCGAACGATTATTACATTTATTACCACGGAGAAGCCGGGGGACAACCAAACTTCCCAAATGGCAATTGCAAATGCCAATAGACTGACACTGATGTTGGACGAAGATCAACTGCATGAGTAACGGAGAAAAGATTTTAAAAAAATGGGACACATTTGAACAAATAACATTTACTTATTTTTCCTTAGCGTACGTACTAGGCTTGTTTTAAATGCAAAACTTAAGAGTTAATGACGAATACGTGATCATGATTGACGACAACCTGGAGAATCGGTGGATGGATTGGACGCCGGACCCGATAGATGCAAATCCAAGTGGGATTTCTAAAACGTGATGGCAAAATGTCACCTTTGGCTAGGTTTTTTTGGCACTGCATTGCTGTCTTATTTGGTACTTTTCAGGTCCATAACCAAGAGAAATTTCAGAGGGTGGAACCTGAATAAGCTTTTTTTTTGTTTTTTGCTTTTACTCTCAAAAAATATCAGGGTGTCTGGCGGTGCCGACATGCGCGGTCGGGAAAAATTCTGAAAATCGGGGGATTTATTAAGATTCTTGACCGGCAGGGGGCTGAACCCCCCCTCCCCCCCCCTTCCTCCATTCCCTGGTTACTTAGAGGGAAAATTGTGTTTTTTTAGAGGAAAGTCGTTTGTTCCGTGAGTCAGCTGACGTGTTCAACATGTTGGTGAGCATCTACGGCAGCAAGGACTTGTTTGTCAAGGAGTACCAGCATTTGTTGGCCGAGAGACTTGTGCACAACGCATGGGACCGGTATTTGCAGTCGGAGTTTAACTATTTGGAGACAATGAAACGGCGCTTCACCGACGGAGAGTTGAATCATTGTGAGGTCGATTTAATGATATTTTTTGTTGGGAATTTGCCGTAGCATTTGTCAGGTTATGTTGCGCGACATACGCGAGTCGTGCAAATTGGCGAGCCATGCCAACGCATCGCTGCCCTTTTCCGTATGCCCTCGCATTATCTCCTTCAATTATTGGCCTGAAATGGTTGTCACCGACGGTTTGTCCAATGAGTCGCCGCCAATGCTGCCCGTTTTCAAGGAGGCCCTCGACCGGTACTCTGACATTTTTATCCAACACAAACCGGCAAGGTCCATAGATTGGCACGTTAACAACGGTCAGGTGTGTAGTTGAAGAGGGAGGGAGGGGAGGGGGGTGCGAATGCTGGCAAGGGAACATTTCGAACTGTAAGTGTCCAAATCAGTTTAAAACCACTTTTATTGTCTAGAAGAGCATAATCGTTTTACTATTGTCAATTTTTGGCTTTTTTCAGTTTGGGAGATGGAGCCAAAAAAAAGCCGAAAATTGGCAATAGTAAAGCGACCATGCTCTACACGATAAAAGGTTTTAAACTGATTTGAACACTTTCAGATCGAAATGTTCCCTTGTGAGGCAAATTACAGAGAGAGAGAGAGAGAAACATTTGCACTATTTTCAGGTGGAGTTGGATCTTGAACTGGACGGGAGAACTGTTCAGATTGAGGCACCCTTAGCCCAGGCTCAGATAGTCATTCTCTTCTCAGAAAAGGGTAAAACGTAGAAACTCGCGAACACAAAAAAGGGGTAATTCGCTTTAAAGAATGTTGGGACATCGTATCACTTTCCGAGGCAACCGGGCTGGAAATGTCGGATCTAAAGAAGCGCTTGGAATGGTGGACATCCAAAGGCCTTCTCTTCCAAGGGCCCACTGACCCGATCACTCTTGAGGACACATTCAGCTTAGTGTCGACGACGGAAGCCATCGAGAATTACGTGAAACAGGTCTTTGGTCTTAAATCAGAACTAAAGAATTGGCGTTTTTTTGGAATGTCGTTGAAAGAAAAAAATTGTTCGAATATATTTTGAGAAAACAAAATTTTCAGAGCACTGCACAACAGAGCGGCGCTCTTAACGATTATATGTACAGTGACGAGGAGGAAGAGGAGAAGCCGCTGGTTGAGGATGTGGCCGAGGAATTGGAGCAGTACTGGAACTATACGAAGGGATTGGTAAAGGGCACTCTTTGTTGGCCATTTGTTAATCAAAACACAATTTTGTTTTCCGCAGCTTATGCATAGGGCGACCTGTGAACCGCTGACTGCCCAATTTTTACATCGAATGTTCAAAAATTTCACAAGTCCCGGCAAAATGGCCCCACCGCTGGAGGCTGTCCAAATGTTTATGCAACGGAAAATCAAACAGAATTTGGTTTTATTTGAGAACGGAGTTTACAAGGCGACAAAGGAACTCCAATCTCAGACCAATAACATAAAATGATTTTTGTTTTTGATGTATGATAAATAATTTAAACAAAACTGGATATTAAATTGTTGATAAAAAAATCCTTGTCTTTTTCAATTGACTATCGATTTATTGTTTACTTGGATGGGACAAGTTTTATGTGTGTTTTAAATTTAAAGCAAATAATTTGAAAATATGATTTAATAATTCGTTGATTTAAAATATTCCCAGGCGGCATCTATCGGCGTCGCCGAGTTCCATTTCTTATAAATTGGACGCTAAAGACCGGAACTTCAAATTTCCGGATCAGGATTAATGAATAGCACTAGTTTAGCTCTCATTTATGTATTTTTCGGCATAGCACCTGAAAAACCGGATTTGGTTTCGGTGATTTCATCAAATGTCTATTTTTGTTAAATTTTGAAAATTTAATTGAGTTGGAGCGTCCGGCACCCCGTTGCGTTGGTCATTAGAGAAAATTGAAAGAGCTTTACATATAAAGAAATTGTAGAGATTTTACCAACGATAAACAGTTCAAGAAATAAAAACAAAACAAGAAATAAAATAAGACAGGGTTCGGATCTGTCGAGATCGGTTTCAAAGGACCAAAATGGCATTTCAAAGGACATAAGGGGGAAAATTTTGTGATTTCAAAGGACACACTAAAATTTTCTCATATGCAATAAAAAATCGTTATTTTATTGAATTTTTCACTAAGCGGGGGGGGGGGGTGGGGAGTGCGGAGGCGGTGCCGATAGGCGCCGCCGGGAAAATTTTTGACAATTTGGGTCAGATCTGCTAATAGATTTTGGCTTAAAAATTAACATTTTTTACATTTTTTGGGCAAAAAGCCGTTTTCAAAGGACATCTTTGAAAAAAGGACGCTTCAAATTTTCAAAGGATAAAAGCCAAAAATAAAGGACGAATCCGAACCCTGAAATAAGAACAAATGGCAACTCTGGCATTATTTCGATTTTTATTATTTGATTTTTTTAGATTAATTTTTAGAGGTGCTCTCGCTGTGAGAGCAGCAGCAGAACACTAAACATTTTTCAACATGAACGGGGAATTAAACCAAACAGTCGACCCAAACATTCTTCACAAAGATGTTGTGAGTGGTTGGCATGTAAAATCAGAAAAAAAAAATGGGAATTAATTTGGACTTTCAACACTCCTTCAGATTGAAATGTTTCCCGAGTTGGATCTGTCGCAACTTATCGCCGAATTTGGCCATTTATCTCCCGAAGGCCTCGCGAGCGTTGTCATAGACCGAATGGCGCACATTCCGCGGAAGAAATACGGAATGGTCGCCTTTTTATCCCCTGTCATCGTTACACAGCTAACTGAAAGTTTTATTTTTAGAAGAGAAAGCTGGACGATAAGAACAATGACGAAATTCAGTCGGAATAGTACGTTTTTACTATAGGAGCTCACCCCGGACACGCGTTCACTAAAACCCTTTCCCTTCGTCCCACTGTCGTCTTAGGCATGAAATTTTCGGTTTTTGAGGCCCTATAACTTTTTGATTTGTTACTATCTTAATATTAAAATTTTACAATACAAATCGACCCTGCTCTATCTAATGGTATATAACACATATACGTTTTCCGGCTTTTCAGTTCGCGAGGTTCCCTTGTTAACACTGCGATTATCAAAAAAAAAAAAAAAATAGCGCCTTTTGTGGGAATTCCTGGCAATTTTTTTTTTGTGTTACTATTTGTTGCCACTCTTCTAACTTTTCCTTTCTCAGTTCGGGAAACAGTGAAATGGCCGAACAGTCTGGCGACCTTCTCGTGGACAAAATGCTTGGCGAATTGTTACGCTCGTGCAGGGCCGAATTGCGAAGCAAACGCGCTGTGGTCGACTCATCCGCATGGACTGGCGTCAAAACTTTGATGGTAATGCCAAAAAGCCATCAAAAAAAAAAAAATTGTTTTTATAAACACTTGAAAATAAAGTTAGTCCAATTTTAGATCGAAAATTTTCCAATGGTTCGTGCCGATTTCGTCATGAAAATGGTTCGCCATTTCGAAGGGGCCATTGTGCCAACAGCGATTGCCTGTTTCTTCGTTGAAAACAATTTTGGAGACAAATTGCAGAAAAGTGAGGCGCTTAATTATCGAATTAAGAAAATGTTTTAACGTTTTGGCAGTTGCTCCATCAATCTGCCAAACATTTTGGTGCAAAATGGCAGTGCCCATTCAATGCCGGGGCCGTCGCCTAAAACAGGCATTTGTCTCTGACCAATTGCGTGACCACTTCAAACTGTACAACGAATTGATGTGCCGGTACCAGAGTCAGTACCCGGAACTGCTTTCTGGGCTCAAACTCACGCAGGTGTTTTATCTTTGTTTGTTGTTCCCATTTGTATTTTCGCCTCTAAAAATTCCCAATTTAAAAACAGCAAGCTCGCCATATTCCGTTGGAGCGTTCTGAGCAGGAACAGCTCATCGAGTGCCTTGTCTGCTTTGAACGAGTCCAATTGCGTCGGATGGTCTGTTGCACTGCACCGGTCGAAAGTCCATCGGCGGACAGTGCGTCACGGCAACACATTCAACAGGAAGACGAATTCGTGCTGATTGAGTTTCCTTCTGATTCGGAGTCGTCTCGGATCCACATGTTGCCAAATGGGCAGGACGGAAGAGAAAGTACGGCATTCTCTGCATTTTCAATGGCAATAGATAAATTAGGCATTCAATCATTGCGCCTGTTTTTGACTATTCAATAGCATTTGTAAACTCAAAACCTATGAAGCATCTAATAAGCAAATCCAAGCCGTTGAACAAAGCCCAGAAAAGTTTCAATTAACAAAACTGGAAAAGTATTTTTAACGAAGATGCCATAAATTTTTCTTGAAAAAAGTTTCTGAAAACCAAAGGAAATACTAAAAAATTAAAACTCAGGATTTTTTCTTATAAAATTTCAGAAACCTTTTTAAAAAGTTTTCGTTTTTAGAAATTTCTTCAAGAAAAAGTTAATAGGGATTTTCCTAAAAAAAGCCCAAGGTTTTCTAACATTTTTCTAGCGACATTTGTCCCGGCGACGTTTTGTTCTTCTCCGGGTGGGGTTTGCTCGGCATTTCCGAGTTTTAGACAGCTTTGTATTTAATTCTTCAACATTTGTTTAGCCGATTCGCCCGCCGCTTCTCACGCGTTCTGTCGCTGCTGCATTCGAGGGCAGGCGCAGGCGGCGACCGACGAAATTCCGCTGGCCGAGGGGGGCGTGGGACTGAAGTGTATGGTGCCGGACTGCAAAAACCCAATCCTCTATTGTGAGTGGGTGATTGCCAGCCAACAGCAGATCATTGCCACTTTTATTTGCTCGTTTAGCCGACATCCGAATTCTGCTGAAGCGGGAGGTGCGAAGAAAGTTGGACGAACGCATTGTGGAGGAAAACATTGGGATGGCATCACTGCAAAACTTGGAAAGGTGCGCATGGCACGTGCCATGGCATTGAATCTCAAAATTCGAGACATTTTTAGGTGCAAAATGTGCAACTTTGCCGTGGAGATGGAGGTGGACAAAACGGTGAACAAAGTGTTCGACTGTTTGAACTGCGGTGCCAAATTTTGTCGTCTTTGTGAGCGCCGTTGGGACGAAGACCATTTCGGGATAAGCTGCGACGAGTTGGACACGAAGATGAAGAAGGACAAGAAAGAGCGAGAACTGTGGGCATTTTGGCATTTGTCCAAGCAAAATCAATGGACAAAAAATAAATGTCAGGGAAAAGAAACTGAACGAGGCGGTGATAAGAAAGTGCCCACGCTGCGGCCTGTCCTTCATGAAGGACGAGGGATGCAACAAAATGACATGCCGGTAAATGAAACAGGGGAAATGGAGTGATTTTGTTATAAACCGACAATCCCTTTGATATCCTGGGAAGCATCATTTACAGTCATTTTTCCCCCCCCCCCCCTCCTTTTTTCCCGAATTTGACAATTTTTTTGCCAATTAAACTGTCTTTGACCACGATCGCTTTAAAGGTGCGGCATGAAGCAGTGCTATTTGTGCAGACAGAGCAACATCGATTATAGCCATTTTTGCAGGTCATTTTCCGATTTCATCACATGTTTTCTTCAGGTAATTCGAAATTTCAGACATTTGCGCGACCCAAAAGATCCGAATTGGAAGTGCAATTTGTGCAACAAGGTAAGTCATCCAAAGCGAACACGACTCTGTTTAAACGCACGGGGTTCAAACTCATGGGTTTTACGGTACGCGACATTTCTTTAAAAAAAACTTGAAAATCTGTGAATTAAGCGGCCATAAGTTTTCCTAGGGGAAACAAATTAAATGCAATTCGAAAGCTCATCATAAAAGCATTATCAACCGATAGAATAATTCCTAAAAAAAATAGCTTTTTGTGAATATGAAAAGATAAAAAAGACCATTTTTGCGCGATTGGGCATGTAAGTCAACATTCAGAAGTGTCTTCTCTTCGAAGATGCCACCAAACTCGACTCAGTCGTCATCAATCAGATTCGGACGCGTGAAGAGCAGGAGGAGCAGCGAATGGCGGCCGGGGAGGGCACTTCCGCCGCTACAGCCGACGGACAAATGCCGCAACAGCAGCAGTTGGACCAACGGCCGACGACTTCGCGTGGGGCGCGTGGAAACGAAGCGGCGGCCAATCGCCGGATGGTTGAGCGCAGGTAAAGGAACAAAACAGAATGACTAAGCGAGGCCTTGGGCAGGGAATGGGTGGGTGGGTTCACTGAATGGCATGACACGAATTTTGGAGAACAACCATTTCCTTCCGGGGAAAAGGGGCCAAATTGGTGTTTTAAACTGTAATGTTTTCTAATTCTTAATCTAATCTTTTTGCCAATTCTATCATCATCAACTCTTCGTTAGTCTTTGTTCTGCTTGCAGATCAACGCGGAAAAGAAATTGAAATCTGATGAATGGAGTTGGGTTCGTAAGATTGTGCCACGGGTTTTCGAATTGGTCTGCAACTGTTCTTCCTTTTCTTCTGTTAATTAACGGGTTATTTGGACTTTTCTTTTCCTTTTTTCATTGTCTTTCTTTTTTCTTTTGTTCTCTAATTTCATTTCATTTCACTTGTTTTTTCGTTCGTTTTTCTTTTGCCAAATGAAATATATTCTAACGGTTTTCAATTGGAATTGCTTTTCATTGCGTATTTCTATCACTCTTTTTACGTTATTTGTGTTCTTCTGTTTATTATTTATTCCTATAAATCCATTTCCTTTGAGCAGTCGGCGTTTGGCGGCCAATATTTGGAGACATTACCCGGACAATCGCCGACAGAACGACGGTACTCCGCAAGGAATCTTGTCGCCTCTATTTGCCTCCATTCTAACAGATGGCACTTTTCGCCCCCTTTAATTTGTATGGCGGTGGTGCTGAATTCCAACTCCCAATGCCGGTGCCCTATCAGCCGAGTGAGTTAATCAAAGAAAAATCAAAATTCCATTTCAAAATCAATCACTTGCGCAGCCTCCCTCGTCTTTCTGTTTGTGGTTCATTTTCGATTCACATCGTTGTACTTTTGGTCAGCAACTGTTTCCCGTTCAGATATCCCTCCGCCGTCGCCACCGTTTGTGCATCCACCACCGTATCCGCCACAAGATCCACGCATTTACCGTCAACATGGGTTCATGTTGTACAACAACAACAACCAGGCGACCCAGGTGCTCATTTGAATGCTGGCAAATGGCCCCAATTGTTTGGTTATCGCGTCATTTTTCATTTAGCCGCCTCCTCCCCCGTACCCACCGCGCCCATTCCCGCCACAGGGTATTTATCAGCAACCGATGTTTTACAACCAACAAATGCAACAGGTCGTTTGGTTTCCGTTTGACGAGCCAAATTGATAGAAAACTGATCTGTCCCCTTACCCCTCCGGTTTTCAGCACCATTACCATCCAACACCACTGAATCGTTTGCCCAACGTTCCGCAGCCATCCGTTGCCGGTGCGCAAGTGATGATGCCACCGCCTGGGATGGTCGATGTTGCACTCGCCGGTGCCGAACAGGCCATTCAAATGTACTACAACGGGGGCGGAGTTCACAACCAACAGACACAGCAGCAGCAGAATGGTCGTACCCAATAGGAGAGAGAGAAAGAGAGGGGGTGAAGGTGAAACGGCACTTAAGCGGAGCGACAGAAAAAACGAGGATTTGAAGAAAAGCATTTTCCAAACGAAAAACACATATATTTAGCAATTCTAATTTCAGCCATTTTATCTCGACTTTCTCATTGTCTCTCCATTTGACATTATCACTGAAACCAAAAATTTTTTGACGGCCTTTTATTTTATCTTTTCTTTCGCCATCTTTAAACAATGTTTTGGTGTTATAATTGTTCATTTAATGCGCCTTTTCATCTGCTTCTTTGTCTTTTACATCTTTTTATTTCTGTTTCGGCATTTGTCTTAAGACGGTCAGAAAACAAAAATTTTTTTAAATTCCTCACCAAAATAAATAATAAAAGACCAAAATGCTTTTTTATTTTTGGCATTGCTTAAATCATAAATTTGCGATTCTCTCCCCTCTATATAAAACATTTATTGATTTATCCAAAATCATTTGTTTATTTGACTACTCATAATGAAACTCCGCACTATTTTTGTTGCAGTTATTATTAAATTGGAATAACATAACGAAAAATGGGGGGCCGACAGAGACGGAGGAAAACGGCGCCCGGCCATTTGCACAACAAGCGGACGCGTTTCGACGAGGACCAACATGACGACGACGACGACGGTGGTTATGCCGGTACTGCCAATGGTGCCGCCGGTGGCCGGCGCATTGGCAACGCTCGTCAGTCGGAGGGAGGCGATCCGCCGAGACAATTTCGGCCGAAGAAGGCAAGTGCGAAATGGAGTTGATCCCATTCACTGACGACTAATTGCTTCTCAAGCAGCCCCAACGCGCAAACAGCGCACAGTGGGGACAGCGTTTGCGCGAGAGACACCAAAACGGACAAAATGTAACGGCACTGACGGAGGATGAGCGGAAGAAGGGGGAGGAGGAGGCGGCACAGATGGACGAGCACATGGCGGAGGCGGAAATTGTTAAGACATTGGTAGGCGAAACACACTTTGGGGACTGAATTGGAGTGTGCGGTTCACAGTCTTTTCTTAGAGCGGCCGCTTCATTCCCCCGCGTCATTTTTCCCTCCCCCATATGGTTGATTCTGGGGTTTATTTTTTATTCGGAATTTTACAAATTAGGCATTTTGTTTTGCCAGCAAGCCGTGTTCACGGGACTCGACCTTTCCCAATTGCCCATTTTGTCCCCGGGGGCTGGACTCTACGCGATGGCCAATTACGCAATCGACGAGAAATCCATCCCGAAAAAGAAGACTGAGGTTCGTCCAAAGCAAAATTCTCCGAGTCAAAAATGCGTGTTTTTAGAAACCAAAGGTTGTTGAGGATATGCTCGAGCCCACCTTTCTGTCCCTGGAACAAGCCATGCAAAGGCAAAGAAAAGTTTTTTGTTAATTTTAAATTTTTTAATAATTTAAGGGACGAAAATTTCAAAGGCAAACTGTTGGACGCGTTCATGGAGGACTTTAAGGAGCATTTTCAGACGTATTTCTCACGTCCAAATTCACAGCTCTTTGACAAGGAGTTGTGTAAACGTTTCCTTCTCCAACACTTCCCTTTCGTATGCATTCTTTTCTCTAACATTTACCTTTTTTCATTGCCCCCTCTCCCCCCGCCCCTCTCTTTTTCTTTCAGTGCCGTGTTCCGCTCATTGAAAGACTCGTCGACGAATTCGCCGGCCGTTATGCCATCGCGGCGTGGGTGTGCTTTTTCGTGGAGAGTCGCTTTGGCGTTCTGATGCGCCGATGTAAAAACAAAATGGCTTTCTCTCTCTCTTTCATTGAGTTGCGGTTTTCAGACTTTCTGCACATTGAACACACCGAATGGGTCGTTCTGTCCATTCCGAATGAAAATGCGCGAAGACATCGCCCCAATTGGCTGCCCGACCCGGCCGAGGAGGACACCACTCCGCTGGCCAATTCCGTCCGCGAGTTTCGCGCGCGTCTCGCCCGTTTCCGTGCCGATTATGCGCAACTGTTCATCTCCAACGCGAACCAACTGAGTCCCGTCCGTGAATTTCGATTATGTCCTTCTCATTTTGTTGTCAGTTTTGTCTTTCTTTTCAGAATGCCGAAGAAGTGGCGATTTACACGGAAATGCCGGGCAAACCGTTGATCGAATGCATCGTTTGCACCGGCCAATTTCCCGTCACTCGTACTGTGTGCTGCCAGAACATTGTCAATTGGACCATCACCATTCATCCGACTTTGCCTTGTGCGTCTTTCTTTCCCTCTCCCCATTTGACGTCTTTCTCTTGTCCCTTTTAGCCTCTTTCTCTTCCCATCGTTTTTGCGTGGAGTGTCTGATTGGCCACGCTCGTGCCGCCACCCAAGAAATGCCGTTGGCGGACGGTGGCATCGGATTGCGATGCATGGCGAGTGACTGCCCAAATGCAATCCTTTTTTGTGAGTGCATTATTCAACCAAATTGGGTGAGACTTCAGCAACTTTTAGCTGAGTGCCGATTTTACATTCCGCCGACCATTCGACGCCAACTGAACGCACGTATTTTGGAGGAGAGTTTGGGCGAGGCGAGGCTGGAAAATTTGGAAAGGTAAACGAAGGGTGAGGGAGAGAGATGGCATTTATAACAAAGGGGAGAGGATGGCATTTATTACAAACTAATTTGGGTTAATTTGTTCAAAGGAAATCGTCATATATGGGGACAACGAGAGAAATAAAAATAAATTTTAACAAAGGAATTCTGTATTTCGGCTTTTTTTTATCGCTTCTTTTGCCGACAACTAATTTGTTTTTAAATATTTAAATTTAGGTGCAAATCGTGCAATTTTGCCATTATTATCGAGGCAAGAAGGGGGCACACCCCAAAAAATTTGCTCAATTCAAAAAGCATAAATAAGTTTTCCAGGCCCCTGCCGAAGAGCTTCGCGTCTTCGCCTGTCTGAAGTGCCGTGCCGAACATTGCCGCCTTTGCGGGAGGCCGTGGGACGAATTTCACTTGGGAAAGCCCTGCAAAGAAGTGGAGACGGAGAAGGAGCAGATGAAGCGTCATTTGTGAGCACATTTTGGGCTTTCCTTCAGGGGCGGAACGAGACAAAACGTTGCCAAAAACATGTGGAGTTTTTGGAAAATTCCAATTTTTATTCCTTTGCCCCTTTGCACAGCGAGAACAAACTCAGCGAGGCGGTCATCCATCGGTGTCGGCGCTGTTCGTTGCCCTTCGTCAAGCAAATCGGCTGCAATCGAATGTATTGTCGTTGCGGTGCCACTCAATGTTATGTTTGCCGTGCCCATAACATTCACTACAACCACTTTTGCCAGTACGTCGTCGTCCTCATATATGTTTATGATGCCTACCATTTTTTGGCTCTTTCCCTAAGGGAAGGTTTTTTAAGAAAAATCCATTTGGATTGTCTCGTTGGAGTAACCCCTCTCTGAAAAAATCTTTCTTTCCCCACCCCCACCTCCTCCCACATTAAGGCATTATCGGAACCCGGGCCAAACGAAGTGCAAGCAGTGCAATTTGCCATGTTTGTTGTGGGAGAAGGAGAGCCATGCCTCGAAACGTGCCATTGAGCGAGTGATGCAGGAGGCGGAACAAATGGGCATTGTTCTCGACTGCTTGGAGGTCGATTTTGGACCCCCATTTCTTCCACTTGGACCCACTCCCTTTGGATGAATATGGTAACGGTGTAACATTCGCTTTCTCAGGGCCTTTCCGAAAATGCTAAGCCCAACACTGTGCCTGTCAACAATCATTGATCAGTTGGTGTGTCATTGTGTTGTTTTGGGATGAATTAATTCTCTGATGACTAAACCGGTTATTTATTTGTTCCTTTGTCCGTTTGTCTTTTTTTAATTCCTCCTCTTTGCTGATTGATGCTCACTTCTCTTTGCTGGTCTCCCCCAATGTTCCTATGCTTCATCTTGTGCCTGTTATGAATGAATTTTATTCCACAAAGCCACCACTATGGACAAATTTTATTATATTATTTTATTATCATTCAATTCTCAATCACCGAGATCCATTTAAGCATTATATATTTTACAACTGATTAAAGGCCTTCTCATTCGGCAAATGTTTCGCATAGTCTGGACAGTTAAAAGCCCGATTGGTTCATGGGAAATGGTCAAACCGTCGAAAAATGGACCCAAATTTATGTAAATAAATAAAATACATATGATAGGTAGAAAAAAATAAATAAAAAGTCTGGCTCAGAAACCCAAATATTTTTTTTCTATTTGTCCACCCTTAATTCACCACCATTCATTTAGCACTAATTTATGGTGATGGATTAAAGGCATTTCAAGTAATAATATAACCACTTAAAAGTGGATGAAAAAGACAGCATACTAGTACAGAATTGGAAACGAAAATTGATGAGATTTTTGTAATTAAAAGTACACATTTACACAAGCAAAGAAGGAAGCGATGTTACGGCATTTTGGGCATAGTGATTACGGGTAACGTGCCGTAATTAAGTCCACAGCCTTGCTGGAGGGCGGAGAGTGGGGTAATCTATTGGTCCCCGTCTCCCTCCCCCTCCTTTCCTTTCATTCTTCCATTTACTCTTCTTCCTCTTTTGTCGTCTCATTGTCTTCCCTCCGTCGTCCGTCCTCCGTTAGAATGTCCCTGAGCAATGCCAAAGTGCGCTGGTCACTCAGAATGCCCATGTGATCGGTGCCGTTCACTCTATGCACTGCGACCCCTCCGACAGCTCCGTCCGTCTTTCCCTCTGCCCATCCTTCGCACACTTCCAACGACCGTCGGTTGACCGTTCCGTCGCCGTCACCGTAACTAAAAACATTTTTGACACATAAACATTTTGTTGGATGGGTAAATGAAAATGCGATCATTTGATCACCGAATGTATGGCTGATAGTCGGGGAAGAACCAATTGTGGGCCCATTCGAATTGGTCGGGAGTGTCCACGCCGACGCCGAAAATGCAATGGACCTGAAAAGAGGATGAAGGATTAA
Source organism: Heterodera filipjevi (assembly GCA_039877585.1). Classification (NCBI taxonomy): domain Eukaryota; kingdom Metazoa; phylum Nematoda; class Chromadorea; order Rhabditida; family Heteroderidae; genus Heterodera; species Heterodera filipjevi. The sequence goes on along the minus strand of JBDPZO010000008.1, from coordinate 3,503,487 downwards.
TTGGCACATAAAAAGTAAATTCAAATCGAATCCATTAAAATGGACCAACGGCAATTCCCTCCCCCCCCCCCCCCCCCCGCCTCCGGTCAATTGGACTCGCCTTCACTCCGGGGGGATCGAGCACCAACGCTTGACTGGCACTTTTCCATTGGTCAAATCCTAGCGGGTACTGAATGTCGGCGAAGAATTTGTCCAAATTGGATAGACTGTAATTTTGCCTAAAAGGGATCCAATCAGGGAATTTTGTTGCCAAAGGGATAATTAATCGTCCATTAATTATTCATTAATTGGTGGTCAATTTATTGCCTTGGAGTAACCGCCAAAATTTCGTCCGATTTCCAAAGAGCGGCGGACGGAAAGAGAAAGGCAGAGCTGGTGAAAGAGCGTTGCATGGAGCGGAGACGGGAGGGGGGCAGCAGAACGCGGAAATAGTCCAAGTTGTAGCCGAAAAAGGGAAACAGACGCTTAGAAAGGGCAAAAGAAAGGGAAAAGGACGGCACTTTTTTGGGAATGAATTTATGCCATTTCAACCCATAAACATTTCTTATTTTAATGACTCATCAAAAAGAGTCACCAACCCGAGGCGAACAATTTGATCACTTGTGCTGAGCCGCCCCATGCGCCGGCCAACGAAATGTGAGACAATAAAAAGGTGTCTTTCCAAGCCTAAAAGGCAACGAACTTTTGACAAAACATTCGTTGTTTCTTTTAATGCCATTTTTGCTCTGATCATTTATCATTGGCAATTTAACTGATCGTTTCCCCCCCCCTTCCCCCGTTTTTGCTCACTTTGTCCACAATTTTGTTGTAGAAATAGTTGGCCATCGGATTGCCCATACTGTGCGCCAAAACAATGACTTTCCGATTGCCATTTGCTTGGTAAAGTTGTTCAATCAGCGAACGCAATTTGATGAAATATTGATAAAGCTCCTCTAAAAATAATAAATATGAAAAATTTAATTATTTATATGAAAATTTAATTAAAGAAATAACATCTTTAAAAATAACGCAAAAAAAAGTTAACTCCCAGGCCGGGAATCGAACCCGGGTCTCGCACGTGACAGGCGCGGATACTAACCACTATACTACCTGGGATACATTGGGAGAGACTAAAGTATTCAATAAAACCATATAATTTACGCAGCTTTGTCTTTGGAAAACATTTTTAAAATTTCGCCAAAAGATGAAAATAAGTAAACTATTATATATTTTGCCATATCATACCCCCCCCTACCATTCCCTCCCCCCATCCCCCAATTTCCTCCCCACCGGGCGCTCTTCGCCAATCGTACGGTGCCCCAACGACATCGATGCCGCGTTGGTAGCCCCATTTGGTGAGGGCGGAGACAATGGTCACAAAGTAACGAGCAGGCGAACGTTTGGAGGAGTCGAGCCTAAAATCACCAAAAGATCCATTTCATTTTGAAATTCGATTGGTCCTTCCTTGTCCCTTCTTTTGTCCCCAATGGCATTTTCTGCCAAATTCGGTCATTTTGCTTTATTTCCCCTCCCCGTCCATTTTCCATTGTCTTTTTTCCCCACCATTCGACTGTCCGCGTTTGTCCAAAGCCGGGCACCCGCACTTTCACTCCTTCCAAATCCTTCGCCCTTCCGCTGCTCCTGTTGAAATCGAGGCGCATATTGTCGGCCCAACAATCGATGACAAAAGGGCCAAATTGCTGAAGGGGCGGGGGGAATAATAATTTGAAAGACAATCAGTCGCACTTGCAAGTCGAGCCACAAAGGGAAGAAGTCGCTGGTCTGCCGCTCGCAAAAGTAATGGACCACCGAAGGTTTGCCTAAGGCGCTGGTGCCCTTCTCCCTTCGTCGCTTCCCCCCCCCCCCCTTTTTTTTGTCCCTCACCCGTCAAATTCGCCCTCAGCCGACTTCCCCCATCGCCGGGAACTGAAAAAGGTATTAAAAGGACAAAATGAATGGGACAAATGGACGACAAACAAACAAAACTAAACTCACTGAGTACAATTGGATTTCGATTGGCAATAACTGCTGCTTTATCATGGAAGAATTTGTGGGCAAATCGACGGGAAGGGAAGGAACGCTGTCGGGCATTTTGGGGAATCAAAATTAAAGAGAGAGAAAAGGGGGGAAAGAGGAGGAGAAGCAGAGACAGCAGCAGAACAAGCGCAGAGAAAGGCATTGGGGGAAAGAATAAAGGGAAAAATGATTGAAAAGGAAAGAAAAGGGGGGGGGGGGGTGACTCAATTAAGGAGCATTAACGAGGAGGGGAAAGGGGATGGGTATTTGCCCCTCCCCCCTTATCAGTGGGTGTGTGCTTTGCTATTTGTCACTCCGTTGGCCTATCCGCCGCATAAATCGCCCTTCTCTTTCCTTTCGCTTGCCCTCTCTCTCTCTCTTCCCCTTTCTCTCTTTCCTTTGCCTTTCTCTCTCTCTTCCCCTTTCTCTCTCTTTCCTTCCTCGTCCTCCTCCTCTCTCTTCCCCTTTCTCTATTTCCTTTGCCTTCCCCTTTCTCTCTCTTTCCTTTGCCTTCCCCTCTCTCTCTCTTCCCCTTTCTCTCTCTTTCCTTCCTCGTCCTCCGTCTCTCTCTCTCTCTTTCCCTTTGCCCCTCACCCCCAGTGAATGTAATGATCAGCTGACTAACGGCACCAAATCAGCGGACAAAAGATCAAATGGGAAAGGCATTGGCAATTTTTCAAATAAAAACAAAAGTCACATGGACAAATAAATGGACGATTATTTGCAGTGAATTACACGAAATAAATGAAATCATTTGGTCAGATAAGCATAAAATGTTTTTTGCTTTACAAATTGCCAAAGGGCGAATCAAAAAGGGCCAAAGAAAGAGCCGCTTAATTGCCGTCCCTTTCCTTTTGGCAATCCCTCCGCCCATCCGTTGGCTAATCCTTTTATGCCCTTTGGCCAATCACAGCATCACTTTGTCATCCCTTTTCCTCCTCCCATTATTCCCACGCCGACAGTGGCCGGCGGTTGGAATTGGAGGTCAATGGGCTGCCGACGGTCGTAAAAAATGGGCGCCTGCAGCAAAATCCAAGCGGTGCCAGTGAAACAGCACAAAGCGAACAGAACGAGGAACAAACGGTCCAAAACACTGCAAAAGGAGGAACAAATGGAAAGAAAATGGGAGGGACTGAAACGGCGGCGGAAAAGAACGGGGACTGACCTGGCCACGTATTTCCAGTCCTGATCCACCTTTTGGTCGCGGTCCTTTCGTCGCAACAATTCGGCCACAAAACAAACATTTTCGAAGGCCTTCTCCACTTTTGGACACCTTAGGAAAAGAATTAGTGAGCCAAATAAAATGCTAACAAAAAGGAATAAACAAAAAAAAATTGATCAGTGAAAGGGCATGGCCAATAAATGATCGATGGGATAAGTCAGTATATTTGTGGCCCAATTGGGGACCGTTTATCACGTCAGAATTGTTCCTGGACCTTGACATTTTTAAATGTTAGAACAGGATTCCGACAAAATCAGGCCTCAACTCTGAAAATCCAGTCATGACAACCAATTCCAAAATCCTGATTCTTTAAAAATTCCGATTCCCCTGCTTCCCTCCCCCCGCAGTCAAACCCCAAAAATTCCGCCCCCCCCCCCCCGGCGACTGCCTTCTCCTCCCTATTGCCCTTTGCACCGGTAAAGCCTTCTCAACCGCTCATCCAGCGGAGGACGGCACATCGCCTCCAGCGGAGAGTGTCGGAGGACGTCAATTGGGCCCAACGAATGGTCCAAACGTTGGTGCAGCTTAGAGACTTAGAAAATGAGGTCAATCAGTCACAGTAGTAAGTCATTTGGTTTTGTTTTCATTTTGCCCTTTTATTATGTTTTTTTTTCACTTGTTCGATTTTCTCTCTTCGGCACTTTTGGCCGTCCGTCCAAAAGGCGCGCGGATAAATCCAACGGACGGCGCATAAACAAAACTTTTGGAAGCCAACGGAGGAACACACGGCGAATCCATGGGGAAAAAGTGTGGGTGGTCGGCTTACGGAAGTGAAAGTTAAGTGCTGTAATAAATAGGGGAGAGGGTGGGTTAATACTGTAATTCGGGGCCCTTTTAAAAATAAAATAAGGGATGATATTTAAATGCGGTAATTCAGGGAGAGGAGTAATTAAGTAAAGTAAGGGGAATTTAAGTACGGTAATTGGGGGAAGATAAATGAGTACGGTAAATAAATGAAGGGAATTAAGAACGGTAATTAAGGGAAGGTAATTAAATACAATCATTGATGGAGGGGAATTTAAGTACGGTAATTGGGGGAGGATAAATGAGTACGGTAAATAAATGAAGGGAATTAAGAACGGTAATTGAATGGACCACTGTATTATTTTATTTAAATATATTCAAATTGACTGACCATAAACAGTGATGAGCACAGAAAGAGTGACCATGCACATTGTGAACAGCAAATATTTGCCTAAATGAAAGCGCCAAAAATTTGTGCAGGGAAAGTGCGGCGGACGGATGGACCGACCGATCAAAGGGAGGACAGTGCTGGTGGTGGGCATAATTTCAGTCTTTGGGTGAGGGGGGGGGCAAGTAATTAGTAATTAATTAAAAAGTAATTACCAAAAGGAGAAAAAAGACGGTTAAAGTGACCAAAATGGAAATGCAAAGGGCAATCTGTGGGAAAAAGGGGCGAAAAAAGGGATAAAAACAAAAAAATGGAAATGAAAGAGACGACGACCTTTTCACCCGAATCGGACGGCAAATAAAAGACGAGAATTGTCAAAAAAGAGATGCCGACGCAGGGGAAAACCTAAAAAAGGGGGAAAAGGATCATTTGGGAGAGTACCGAAGTGGACAATTTGACAGAAAATGGACAAAACATTTAATTTTCGAGAAAGACAAAGCGCATATATTATGCCAAAATTGAAAGTACTTTTTTAAATTCCCCATCGTTCACACTTTCCTGTGACAATTCTATCCGTTAGGAATACACAAAATTCCTTCTACTCGAAGTCAATACTTCTGGGGAATAAAATTTTGCCTTTTAATCCTCGTCATTCTCAAAAATTAAATGTTACATTTTGGAGGGGCGGGGGGGGGGGATGAGCAAATGTAGAAGGGAACATGACCGACCAATTATGGTCCGTGATCTATTTCACCAAATTGATCAAGTCCACCCCCCCCCCCCCCAAATGAATGAGTGCCGACCAAATTAACGGTGTAAAAGAGCGGCTTACGACGCAATGCCAAATTATACTGAAAAGATGAGGGGGAGAGAGAATGGCGCATTTGCTGACCAATGTTTTACCACAATGTCATCGAATTTCTTCTTGTGCTGAACATTGCTTGGCCCACCGGCGGAGGAGCGGCGGGGGTAAACGAGCGAATGGCGCACCGCTTTGACGGACATTATGTCCCATTCGACAGAAGGGTAATAGTCGGACAAATCTGAGGGCCCAGAGGGGGAGGGGGGGGGGAGAATCATTTAAGGTTGAAGCATTTTGAAATAATTAACAGGGGGAGGGGATGGATGCCAGGGGGGAGGAATATTAAGCAAAAGGACAATGCAAATGCTTGCCAATTCCGTCCTCCGTTTCCGTTTCGGTGCCATGGGCGTCCTCCCAAAATGTGATACGAAGCAAATCCGCGGGGTAACTCCAGGAGCCAAACTGTGAAAGACAACAAAAAATGCCAATTATTGCGGGGAATGTCCGCCACCTTCATCTGGCAAAGCTGCTCATCAAACGGAAACCATTGGACGTCAATTTGACAAAGCGATTTAAAAATGGCCGGAGGCTCCCAAAAGACCTTTAATTGGTGTTAATGAGTCAATTGGTCAGAGAGTATTTCGAAAATTCGCCCAAAGTGCCGTCCACTCACTTGCCCCGTGTGACTAATTGTCGCCTTAGTGCCTATGGTAATGTTGAAATGACTGTCAGCGTTGTTGTACAGCACCAAATCGGGCACCCACAACATTTCATGGGGCACATACAAAGCGGACACTCCTTCAGATGAAAAAAGCAATAACACAAACAATAGCAGCCAATTAGTTAATTGGTGAATTTGGACGTAGGGATAAAAGCGCAAAAGGGAAAAAGTCGGAGCCCGAGGGCACAGTCATTTATTAATTAGTCATGTCATTCAATTAGTGATTCACCTCCGTATTCCTTGGGGTCCCATTTCAGTCGCGGGTCCATCCACGACTGACGTAGCCAAACACTGACTGTCATTATTTCGTCTATCTCGTGCTTAACATTTTTAAGAAAAAAGTAATAATGACACACAGTCAAAAAGAGAGAATTTTAAAAAAAATTAATTTAGGACGGTAATTAGCAGTAATCTCCAACTGAGTCCCGACCGACCACATCAATGATTTGCGAGAGCCGCAATTTCAGTCTCACTGTGCTCCGCCGGTGGTCCGTCGCCAGCTGCTGGTCGACGGACGGACGATGGTTGCGATTGTAATGGAGCAAAAGGTCGTCGAAGAGACGCTTTGCTTGCTCATTGGCGAAGGCAAAGCCAAACAATGGCGAAAGGAGAAAAAGAGGCGCAAATGGCGGACAAAATGGCATTTTGGGGAGGGAGGGAATATTGGAAAACTAAAATCAAAAACAAAAGATGCCATTCTTCCTGTAAAAATATTTATTTTTTGGTACCCCCCCCCCCTCTCCTCCGGCCGCCCTCTAAAACAATGGCATTCATTCGAAGGCATAATTCCCTCACTCCCTCGCCCCCTTCGCTCTCGCTTTGTACCGCCCGGCCCCTGCCATTCTTTTTGACGGGATAAAAGAGAAAAGCAATGACTAAAAGCACAGACAAAACAATTTCTTCTTCACTCACTCCGCTTTTTATTCTTCATTCCCAGGCAAAAAGCAATGGGACAAAGGCGGGAGGGGAAAGTGACACTGACGGGTGAGGAAAAAAGGAAAAGGGATGGACGACGGATTGACAGGGAATGAATTGCCCAAGGGAAGGGGGGGCATTTTGAGAAAGTGAAAATCAAATGGACAACTTTTCTCAAAATCCAGAATTAAGTGGTTTATTAAAGCGTCATTTTTGAAATTTTATTCTAATTTTGATGAATGACAGTATTTTTCCATCGATAAAAAACATTAACGAAGAGATAATCTACTTAAAAAGAAAAACCGACAGAATAAAAATACGATCAGTTAAATTTAAACAAAAATATTTGAAAAGCGATGACAAACGAACAACAATGTTGATCAGTACAGAAATGAAACCGCCAAAACCAAAATTGAGAGAGAAGGGAGTCGAGACGACGCGGGACGGTATTATAACGAAGCCGAAAACAGAGTGTTCCCAAAGAACGAAAAAAACTAAATAATTTGGAAAACATTAATAAACATTTTTAAAATGGGAGGATTCTCTCGGATGGGCCATTAAAAAACTTCAAAAACAATTCATGAAAACAGTCTTTAAGACAAGAGGCGGGTGGAGGGAGGACCCACAAAGGTCAATGAGAGAAGCAGCCTTTTTAATTCTGACTCAAATGGGATGTAAACAATAAAGTGTGAATTGTCCAACAAACATTTAATTTGGGTCATTGCGCAAATTGAGAAGATAAAGAAAATCTTTGTGCTAGGAGCGGAGAAAATGAATACAAAATGCCATCCTGCAAAAAAATAATAAATCATAGTCCGTCGGTTCATTTGTGGTCGGGGCCGCAGTCGATTTCCCTCCCATCGCGATTATTGTTCCGCGACGGTTTCCTGCTTGGCATTGTTCTGTTCCTCATCTTTCTTCATGTCATCTTCCAACTTCATCTTCTTCTCTGAAAAGGAGAAAAAGTTTAATAGCCAAATAAATATGTGAGAGCATTTCGGTTCTTCGGCACCAAACAGGACTAATGGCAAATCAAAAACGTATTTACTATTGTATGCAAGCCTTAAAAACGGCACAATTTTTTGCTTTCGTGAGTCATCGTGGTTAGAAACGACTTAGTTGACTACCGTATTTCATATTGCTTACAATTAACCATCATTAATCGTGTGACTCAGACTGGTTGATGACTCACCAGCAAAATTCCCTTCCGACGATGAGTCTGCTGCAGCGGAGGCGGCGCCTGCAGGGCCACCACCGCCGTTAGCAGAAGACTCATCGCGACTCAACGGCCTTTTCAATGATGGTGCACCTCCAATTCCTACGGGAGGCGCAGACGGAGCCGGAGGGCGCGAATCGGGCAGACGGTCGATGCCGAGGATTTTGTAAAGCTGATTATAGGCGATCAGACGTATCGCATGTTGGGCTGAAGAAGTGATGTCCTCTCGCTCCTGATCCGTAATGTGTGCCAACACATCCACCTGTTCCTTTTCGCACGGATCGACTAGTTTGGAACGTTCTGAGGAAAAAAGGTGCAAAATGAAAGGAGAAAGAGACGGAGTAAACTAAGCCAGATGCAAATGTATAAAAATCTTGTATTTTTTTTTCGAAAAACTGGGGAGTTCAAGCGATAGTATTACCCAACTTACTGCTCAAAAATTGGCCGCTTGAAATGACTTCGAAGAGACGACGCACCGCATCGCCCGGACTAAGTGGCATCGCGATGGAGGTGAGTGTTTTCTCAACAAGCAGTTCAATAGCCTGAAATTAACCAAAAGAAAAAATATAAGCTAAATGAGAACATTGGATTTACCCAACAATTCAATGCGGACCATGTCTGTACACGATTTCCTATGTCACGTACAATTTTCACAGTTGAATTGACCGAGTGCAATGGCACACATTTTGCCTGAAGTTGGAAAAGCACTTAGGGTTTATGTAAAATTGCGGAATGAAAAATAAGATAAGTTATGAATTAAGACAAAATGAAAAGAAAGCATAGAAAAATTACGTTACGACTGACACGACTTATGCCAGTCATGAGAAGAAAAAAAAAAAGTAGAGAATGAATTAACAATTTATGGGCATTAGGCCAGACAGCTTCAAGTAATAAATACATTATATACAAAGCTTGTAATACTTCTATGTTTTAATTGTAAGAAACTGTCTTGTAAAACTCACCTGGAAAAATTTAGCATGACGCAACTCCGCCAACGCTTTCAAGCAAGGTTCCTTTGGCAACGGATCAGTGGGTGGCTTCTCCTCCACTTGAGAGGCGGCTGATGTCCCGTCTTACATAGAAAAACACACGTAATCAATCAACGGAATATATACATATATCATTCAATTTCAGTAACGTTAGTTTGTCAACAGATGACCGATCAACGGTGACTGATCAGGTCCGTGTGTTTTGCTATTTGCAGATGGGTGGGTCAAACAACAATTAAAGACCCATTCAGATTTTTTTTTCAGCAAATCCTTCCCAGCCGCATCTCAATCCAAACGATTAAAAAAATATTAAGCGTCCCTTAGAAATCGTATGCAATACGTTTCAGTTGGCGGAATTGTAATTTTTACGAGAAAACTTAGTGCTTTCAAAATGAACCTTCGGCAGGCTTCTGTTGTGGCTCCCGAAGAAGAACGCAGGTAAGCGTAACACGGCAAGTGAAAGAGACGGTTCCCAATGAGACGGTAAAAGCGGACTCATCAAGCAGTTCAGATACACACAATTTGTCATCCGGTGAAACCTAATGCAAAAATATGATAAAAAAAGAAACGTGGTTTACAGAAACAGAACCTCAGCATGTTTATTGAAGTACTCGACCACACGCTTCAGCAAAGTAACAGTGGGAATTTTGGAGCACAAGACAACCAAATCAAACTTTAAAATCAATCCATTAAGAAAGAATCGAAAGTAATAAAATTACCTGCGTGTCCGTCTTGAGCATCAACTGCTTGGCCAATAGTCCGACTCGCATCACTCCCTTGAGAACGCGATGCTCTTCCTGTGTTTCAGGGGGACACCCCGTCTCGGAGAGCATGACATCCGAAACAGCTTTAAGAGTTTTCTGAGAAATGAGCAAATTGAATAAACAAATTATAAGTATTAGTGCGGATGATCCACCTCTGACAAAGTGGCCAAACGTTCTACTGATTTCAGTTCGTCCATGGATAGTTGGGTCTGTTGCAGTTTGTGCAACACATGTTGGTCATCCATTATTTCATGTCCGCGTTGCATTGGCACAAAAGGACGAGGTTGCTGTGGCGGCGGAAGATACCTACAGAAACCAATTTAAAGGGCATTCGGAAAAAGCCGCTCACGTCATTGCATATGCTCCGGGGCCTCCGTATTTTTGTTTTTGTTGTTGTTTTCTCCCGCCCCATTGTTTCAGCTCAACTTTCAAGCTTGGGTCCACCTTTTGCTTAATCAGCGGAGTTCAGTCTTAGTGAACATAATTGGAGTAAAACTCAAACCTTGTATTGAAGTCTATGGCGGCGGCCCTTCAAATGAATGTCCTTAGCATTTTTATCGCTGAATTTACAATCGCATAATTTGCAATTGTAGTTGACGAATTTGCCATTACTGTCCATCTCGTCCTCGATGTATTCTTGCCCAATCGGCTTTATGTCAACATCCGCCAACAATGCCTTCTAGAATTAAAAAATGCATTGCTATTTTAAAGTGATTATGTTTTACCTCCAAATCTTGCGGTTTCAGCGCTCCCGTAACAGCATTCACAGGGTTTATGCTGGTTTTTAACTCCTCTCCGGTGGTCGTGAGGGTTGTGCCGCCAACAAATTTGGTGCCTGTCACTCCGACAACTTTCTTCAACGGTACATTGCCACCGACTGTGGGAATTGGCTTCCCCAGTGCTTGGGTATTTGCTGAAGTGAGAACAGCCGGAGACACATCCAATTGATCCGGCACCGTCTTGCCCATCCGTCGCAGAAGCGCCACAGTGCGCTGGTGTTTCTGTCCTTTGATGTGCGCATCGTAAGTGTCCTTGCTGCAAATAGAAATGTTGTAGTAAGGAAAGGTTTAAAGAACAAAAAAAAACCTTGAACAAGTCAGCTCACAAACTTCGCAACGAAATCCAACGCCCTTGTAAGTGGGCACCGCACTTTTATTCTTGGATGCCATTTCCTTCTTTTTGTGTGGCTTGCCCTCCAGGTGGTCCTTGTAAGCGGCCTGTCCAGCACAGCTAATCTTGCACACTTCGCAAAAATGCTGTTGAACTTCCCGACTTTGATGACCTAACCCGTAACGTTTTTTGCGAAATTCTTAAATTGTTAAAGTGACATTTTAAGAAAATTCCAAAAAACCTTTGTTGTAGTTGCCACCGCCCGCAGATTTATTGACCCAATTACCACGTGGAGGTCCATGGTTCTTGGATTGAAGGTAGGAGGAAGCAGCCGCGTAAACAGCCGCTTCGTAACCAGTGTAATGCGTAGCATTTGCACCGGTGGCCGCCGAGGTGGCATTAGCCCCGGTCGCTTTTCCACCGCCGATCACTCCGTAAGCACCAGTGGCCGATGAAGCTGATTGTGAGACAAACCAATGACTATTTGGCTCTACAAGTTCAATATTTTAATTTTATTCTAATACCACAAACCCTCTTCTGAGCCTAAGTTGCAAAAGCCGTCAAACCTGAATAGTCCGGAGGCGGTGGCGGAGGCTGAACGCCGTACCCGGCAGCAACAGATTGTTGCTGTTGTTGTGTTGCAGCTTGGCTGTACTGTGCGTAAGCCGAAGCAGCCAACGAATATTGAGAGGCACTAAACATTGAACAATTCCGACATTAGAAAAAGCAATACGAAATAACTCCTTACGCGTATGCATTGGTCGTGGCCGTTCCTACAACCGCAGGAGTCGCCGCGTTGTTCTGTTGCTGGGCATAATTGATAAAGCTCTGCTGCTGACCATTAGCGGAAGCGTAGGCACCGTAATTGAATTGTGTCTGTTGGTAGCCGCCAAACATTTTTTGGCAATTGTCAATTTTCACAAAAACAATTTGTATAAAAAGTCTAAAAAAAACGAATTCATTGAAATTAACATAGGTAAGCATTAAACATTAACGAATGTTCAGGCAATTTGCTAAAATAGAATTATTGCCAATTTTGTATTGTAGAAAAAGAAAAACATAATTTTTCAACGATATGTCACAAAATTATATTGATTAAAATATAAAGAAATCGTTCTAAAAAATTTTTTCTTTTTGTTTATAAAAATGTCATGAAATTATGGACAAAAAAAGGCGTGAAGCTCGTTCAAAGGTACCAATAAAAAGTACTTACCTATTCATATTTTACGAAAGTTTCGTTACCTATTACACGAACAAAACCTGGCTCAATGCTTTTTTTCATTTCATTAATTTTTTAAATCAGTAATTTAGCCAATTTCAAAATGTTTTTGACTCGCAGTGAATACGACAGGGGAGTGAACACATTTTCTCCAGAGGGTCGCCTGTTCCAAGTAGAATATGCCATCGAAACTGTCAAAGTGAGTTGAAGGGTTTGTGTTTGCAGGGGATTCAAAGTTTCACTGAATCATTTCGCAGCTTGGCGCCACAAGCATCGGAATTCACACGAAAGAAGGCATTTTATTGGCAGCGGAAAGGCGTTCGATGAGCAAATTGGTGGTGGACGACTCGATGAGCAAAATCAACGAAGTGGACAAACACATTGGTAACACTAATGGGCACTTCTATTGCATAGAGCGCTAGTTTGAATAACTATTTTTTTTTAATTTTTACAAGTACTAAAAAGGTTTACAAAGTTAGTTGAAGTCATTAAAAATTAGGCTCTTATACAGTTTAATCCCCATGATTTTTTTCCCATTTTAAAGCAATTTTTCACATTCCAAAGTGAAAATGTCAATTAATAGGTTCTCGGGGTCGTTGACCACGAATCCGGCATCCATTTCGGCTAATTTCGAACTTCTGATCCGAAATTTGTCAAAAAGTCTTAATATTTTGTATGTTAAGCCGTTGCGTCGGCCGGTCTCATCGCTGATGCGCGTACTTGGGTCGAACATGCGCGGGTGGAGGCGCAAAACTTTTGGTTCACTTACGGTGACAAAATTCGGGTGGAAGACATCACTCAAAAGGTGAGGGAGGAAAATTAGAAGTGCCCACAAAATTAATTCAGTCCTTTACAAAGGAACATTTAGAACTGCAAGTGTCCAAATCATTTTTGTGATAGAAAAATCTTAAAGTTACATTTTACAAATTAAATTAGGGACACCCATTCTGCAAGATTGCCTAAATTTCCCCCATAAAGCAATCTGTTTTGCGAGTTTTTTCTGACCTCGCCGAAGCTTAAAATAACAACGAAAAATGGGAAAAGGATTAAATTTTCTTTTTCTGATTACTGATTTCGTTTAATTGTTTATTCAGGTCTCGAGGTTGGCGTTGCATTTTGGGGACGACGATTCAAATGTAATTTGTGACTTAAAAACCTAATTCAGCCATGTTACTGCCATTGTATTTTAGTTTTTCGTTTGACTTTGCTTTTTTCAGATCAGTCTCGGGCGTCCGTTTGGCGTTTCTATGCTTTTTGCAGGCATTGACCAAACCGGGGCGCACCTCTTCCACTTGGACCCGTCCGGGACATACATCAAATCTTTGGCAAAGGCAATCGGGGCCGGCTCCGACGCAGCGGAGCAAACGCTGCAAGAGCACTGCAAAAACTGCGACAAAGTGAGCAAAATGGCAGCCATTTTGATGGCATTGTCCTCCATCAATGCATTTTTTCTGCAGAAAATGGAATTGCCTGAGGCCAAACAAGTTGCGCTCAGCACGCTCAAACAGCTGATGGAGGAGAAAATCAACTCCAAAAACGTGGAAATTGTACTGATTTTGCCGGAGACGGATAAAGAGGGGAAAAAGGTGGCCCAAAATTATATATTTGATTTGTATTTTTATGTCTTTGTTTGTTCCATTTTCAGTTGGGCAAAATTGTGTGGCTGGAGGAATCGGAGCTGCAAGAAATCATTTCGCGGTTGTAATCGACGGGACGGAAGAAAGAGGATAAGAATGGATCGGATGGGCTTTAGCGCGACTGAATTATATGAGTTATTGGAACTTTTTGTTATTGCCTGCTCTCTCTCTTGCTCTTGTTTTGTGTCTTTTTCAGTACATAAGGAAAATGAAAATCAATTTTATTTAATTCATAAAATTGGCTTAATAATATTTGACCCCAGCAACATTTTGTTGTTGTTGAATTTGTTACCCATTGCTGATGAATGGCACTAATTGGGACTGGGTGACTAAATAATAATATTTAGTTTAATGGTCTTTTTCTTTAATTTCCATACTCCCAACAGATTTTCCTTATGATGCCAAAAGTTTATGGCTTTATTTTTCGAGTTAAAAAAGAATGATAAGGAAATGAGTGTTCAAATCAATGAATGTGGGTTGTAAATGCAAAATTGCATAAATAATGAAGCGTAACGATAATATATACTCAAAAAAACAAAGTAGGGATTTGTCAGTCACAGGATTTGTGCTAGAAATCGGTACATCACTCCGACCTTTCCCTCTAAAAAGTCATCAAAAATAATAATTTATTAACGGTGGGATATGTGACGAGATCATAAAATTTGATTTCCTCTGTAATATATTGACAAAAAAAGAATTCGTCCATATGTCCCCTATTTTTGTGATAAGGCAAAATTCAGTTCATTGCACTAAAGTAGGAGAACTCTTATCAGAATTTAGTTAAAGCGTTCCAAAGATTGAATTTAAATGGAGAATTTTGTCAGAAAAAGTGTAAATAATTCGTAGAACAGCAGACAGAAACGGCGACGGCTGCCGACGATGGTCGGCATAATCTCTCCCTTAAGTGTCGATGTTCCGCCACCGTCGTCATTCACAGATGCCATCATCCCCCCTTTGCATGTGCTAAGTCACAAACGGTCCACCCAACCGCATCGTCTGATCAGTGATGACCCATCCCCCACTGTCTCTTCTCCTCCTCCGATCACTTTTTATCTCCATTTGGTCAGTTGGTGTTGCTCTATGGGTGGTCTTCTGTTCGGCTACGCCTCTTCGTCCATTAATGATTTGGTAGGGATTGGCCCATTCATCCATCCCACTGTCTTTTCCTCCCTTCTTCCGCTCCCTTTCATCGTCCGTGAGATGCGTCTTGGCCCTGCTGAAGTTGGCGTGGTCACCTCCTGTTTTATGATTGGCGCGGGCATTGGCGGTTTTATGGGCGGAAGGCTAATGGACAAAATTGGGCGCAAGCGCAGTTTGGTACTCTTCGACGCACTGTTCATCATGTTCAGTGTGTGCACTTCATTGGCACCAACTTTTACGGTGAGTGGCAACATTTGTCCATTCATTTTTCACAGTGAAAAGTCTAAACTTAGCGCATCCCAATTTTTACACTTTCTTACCAAATGTCTTAATCAAACTCCGTTCTGTCCAAATTAAATTGTCAAAAGTCAAAATGTTCTCAAAGTGATTGACCATTGCCTCATAAATTGGCTTTGTTGCTGTTCCCGCAGCTTCTGGTCATTTCTCGGGTGTTTTATGGCTTTTCTTGCGGTGGCATCACTTCTTCTGCGCCAGTTCTCCTCGCCGAAATTTCCACCATCGAATTTCGGTCACAAAGTGTGTCCATGAGCCTTCTGTTCATCGTTTTTGGCGAGATGTGCGTATTCATCGTCGGCGCGGTGTTAGGCAATATTTGGTAAAGAAAAGGGACAAATAGCGAAAGGTTCCAAACGATGCCAATTGTCCTTTTCAGGTATGACAAGTAAGTTTTTCTATTATTTGGCCATTGGACCTTTCAATTCGATGGGTTTCCATTTGTGTTTTTTGTGCACCAAAAGTGCGTCAATATGGCGTTGGATTAACGTTGCGGTGGTCATCCCCGCTGTTGCGCTGCTGTTCTGCCACGCTCTGTTGGTGCCCGAAAGTCCGCGGTGGTTAGCCCAAAATGGACAGCCCCAAAAGTGTCTGGACACATTGCGACGAATGCGCAGCAATTCACAGCTAACTCGAAAAGAATTTAGGTGAACAATAAGCATGTTAAAATGTAGATGAACATCGACTTAGGAAGAGAAAAACAAAACACGAAAATTAAGAGAAATTCAACAATTGGTCAGTGCCAATTCGGCGGAAACCCCAAAGGTTCTCGATATTCTGACAGTGCCATGGATTCGTTCCATTATGCTGATTGGCATCGGGATTGGATTTTCACAGCAATCTTATGGGGTGATCATCAGCATGATGTTTGGCACAAAAATGTTGGAAGAAGGCGGACTGGAGACCAAAACTGCTCTTATCGGCAACATTATTATCGGAGTGAGCTAATATTTCAACAAAGAGCTTAAGAGTAATGAGGATAAAAGGGAGGGAACCAATCAAAAAAGACAATTGGAAGAAAGGGCAATGGGAGAAGACCAATCAGAAGGATGATCAAATAGGGAGGGACCAATTGGAAGAAAGGGCAATGGGAGAGTAACCAATTAAATTTCAAAATGCCATTGTTCTTCAAAGGTAGTCTCTTTCTTCGCCTCATGGGTCGGTCTTTTGCTCGTTTCTCGCATTGGCCGGCGACCTTTGCTGATCACGGGTCTAATTGGTGTCATTGGAATGAACTTTTTAATCGCCATTTGCTTCGGCTTTTTCCCCTACGGACCATCACGGGGATGGCTCACTTTGGCACTTATGATCATTTTCCTGATATTTGGCCAGGGATTTATTTCAACGGTCACTTGGTCAGTGAGTTTTTTTTATCAAATTGTTTATTGGAACAAAAGGCTTGTCACGGCTGAAATCTTTCCACTGAATTTGCGAGGAATTTGCTCGGGGACAGGAATGTCCGTCGCGTGGGCAACTGCGTTCGTCGTCACTATGCTTTTCCCCGTAAGAAACCGGAGGATCCTTCCCTCTATATTAACAGTAACAGTCAGTCCGGGTCAAACTCCACATTAACTTAATTAAGAATTTTAAATATTCCCCCGACAGATTGGCATTCATGCCATCGGCATGGCCGCCAACTTCACCTGTCTTGCTGTTTTCGGCTTTATCTCTTTAATTTTTGTCTGGTATTTTCTGCCAGAAACTCGCAATAAAACTTTGGAGGAGTTGGAAAAACAATTTCGAAACGGAAATTGGATGGCACTTAAAAAAGGACAAAAAAGCGAGAGAATGGAAGAGTCGGGCGTAAAGGAAAAAGAGGAGGACGGAGAAGCAAAGTTTTAAAATGAGCAGCATCTTTACGGCTTTATTTTCCCACATTTTGATACTTTACCATTGTTAAACCGTCACATGAAAAAAAGAGGTGTAAAAAGGAAGTAAAATTTTTTAAAGTATGATGCACGAGGAAATTTTCAAAAAAAATATTTAAAAGAAATTTGAAATTTTAATGCATTTTTATTAACAAAGTTGGTTAAGAAAAAATATGGTATGAGCAAAATATATGCCAAACCCCGAAAATAAATATTAATTCTTTAAGTGCTAAAGACACAACCATCCTCCCCTAAATTTTTGTTTTTAATAGAAATAAAATGCTATTTCTGTTTCGTTGCTTTTAATCCAGATAAAAGATATATGGACAGAATAAAACATTTCTACTAGCAATAAATCAAAGGAAAGAAAAAACAAATCACAATAAATCAAAGGAAAGAAAAAACAAATCAAAGTTTTGTGATTTTTAAATACTGCCACGGGAAATTTATGAACAATATTCGGCGTAAAATCTTGCATCGAAATACCGCCAATGCCATTTGTGAATTAGATACTCGCAAAAAGTACACATTATTATTTCTCTTTTTGGTTACATTTATTTTTTCTTCCAAAAAATCAGAAACCGTTAAAATGTTATATCTTTTGTACGATACAAGTGATAAGCAAACGTGGTAATAAATAAATTCATTTACTAGTAAAAATGGCTAGAGTTTACTGGTACTAAAATTTAGATGCTCTGTTCCAATCAGGGTTGGAACCCTAATAAATGCGTTTGAATGCTAAAAGAAGGCCTTCTGAACTCAATTTTTAAGAAAGAATAATTAAAACACGCTTAAAAATAAATTTATTCAGAATCAAAATCCACAAAAACAAAATAAAACAGGTTGCCAATTGAATATCATTTAGCTGGCAAAATTAATTTAGTTTGAAAAAATTTTCTAAGGCAAGAAACCCCTATAGAAAGTATCATTTTTAGGGGGTGGGAGTCGGTGGTGCCGATAGGCGCCACCGGGGAAAATTTGAAACTTGGGTCTCTTTTGTTAACGGATTTAACCTAAAAATGGCTATTTTTTCAAAATCCCAAAAAGCAATCCATTCATTATCAATAATTTTATAAAAAGTAAATACGAAATTAAATCTGCTTTGGTAAATCTTTTTACCCCATTTTTTCTGACAAAAAGTTTTAAATTCCCTTTTTTAGTTTTCAAATTTGAGCACTTTTAGGAAAGCACCAGAAAAGATTGCAGGAATGGGGGGAACTGTTCATTATTCGTTTTCAAAAAAAGGGTTATAATGCCTTCAGACTGCCCCTCTGTAATCATTTACTATAAAACCGATGCGCCGTTGCTAATTATATAGTAAAATACAAAATGTCTTTATTTGCTTTTTCCGCATATCTCCCTTTTCCAAAATTTCTTCCATTACTCATTGTTCTGTCCAATTACTATAGTTGTCAATTTTAGCCTGTCAAATGTCCGCTTCTTCTCGGTGTCTCTTCCTTGTCCCGCCCTCCTCGTCGCCCGTCTCTGCGCTCACCGCCGCGTCGGCACCCGTCATCCGTTGGTTGAGAAGGGCATCCAATTGGGGGCCAATCACTTGTCCCTCCCCTTTGATGGAAGCGTTCTGTTGCGAAGAGGCCGCAGCGGCAGCAGCTTAAGCAAAATGAAAAATCATAATAATGGCAATAAGCATTTGTAAATATAAATAAATAGAAAATAAAATATAATCGAAAAGTAAAAGCGCAAAAATGCGATTTATGCTCAAAAGATTGATGACACACTTTTGCCCAAATGTTATGCATTTTTTTAACAATTTTTGACAATCGTTAGGTTACAAAAAGATCGAGAATCAATTCAAGTCCAACCGGCAGCAGCGGCAGCCGCCGCCGCTTCGGCTGATGAGCCGTTGGCACCCTGTTGACCAGCAGCCATCGCCGCCGCGTAATAATTGGCTAATCCGTTAGTAGAACCATCCTTAACAATTTGACTGTTTTATAAATTCATATTAGATATGGTGTGGAAATAATAGAATATTTTAAAAAGTATTGCGTACTGCCCCTTTGCGAAGTTCCGCCTCGCCATGGGCCCATCGACATTGGTCGCCATTGTTACAGAAGCCACGTTGTTGGTAAAAGGTGCATAGGGACGTTTTATAAAAGCGACTCATTGCGTCATCTTGTCTAAAAGAAAACAAAAGTGCTGAAAAAGATGTTTTAGAAGTGTAAAAAAAATAGTTTTGTACGCCCCTTTTTTGACGTAAAAATTCGTTTTTTATTCACATTTATTGCTCAAAAAATATTCAAATGCTCGTAACTAGTAGAAATGTATGCCGAATCGTGCTCAGTGAACCCGAAAATCACTGGAATAATGTTTAATACGACTTTTTTAAAATTGATGTTTACCTAAAATGCCATCCAAAGTGCCAGTAGGAAACCTCCAGAGAATAAACCCCATTTTCTGTATAAAAAGAACCTGTAGTTCAGCTCTTTGATGCCATGTGCGTAATGGCACTGCTTTCCTCGTGTGCAAATGCCCTCCATCAACCAGATGTTGCATAGTGTGCTTTTGTACTTCGCCGGCACTTGCCCGTCAGCGCCTGCCACTCCTTGGGGTTGGAATTGACTGTAGTAGGCCTGAAGAAGTTGTTGTTGCTGCTGCTGCTGATAAGCATTCATTGAGTCTCCCATAATTATGATCTGCTTTTAATTTGGGAGGGGTGACAGAATAGAAAATTTAAAATAAATTACCTACAACTTTGTTCGCTATGTAACGTTCTAGTCTTTGCGTATCTATAATAAAATTATATAGTATTAACCTTGCTAAGGATAAAGTCATGCAAAACGTGATTTAAAATTTTTTTTTGACTAACGCCCAATCAAGGGCGTATCTACGGGGGGTGGGCGGAATTCCCCCTCCCCCGAGAGAAAAACGCAAAAAAATTTTTCACCAGCATGAGGAAGGAAATAATAAAAAGGAGAAATTTTTGGGCAATTTTCTTTCAAAAACAGCCATGTTTAACGCAAATGTACACTTAAATCTCTACGGAAAATTTCAGCGCGGCGCAAAAAAAGAATTAAATTTGTTGAAATGGCTGGGCTATTTCAGCTCAAACGGCGCTCAGATGGCTATTCCCACCCTCCGAAATTTTTTCCTTTGCACGGTTTTTGACTAAACTGCGATCCAATTTAGGCTCCCACTTGCAAAAACTATCTACCTATTTCATTTGTGTTTCATTTTGTGTCTGTGTGTAAGAACAAAACAGGCTATAACTCGCTTTTTTAACATTTAATTTTTAGGGTTTCTTTTTGCACTTAATTTTAATGGGCAGAGCGCGGAGAAAAAAGGTGTTTTTTGTAAAAAGTTAAAATATTTTGGCCATGTTAATTTACAGGGGAAATCCGCCAGAAGAGCACGGCAAGGATTGTTAGGGCTCAGCCGAATTGCAACTGACAGGAAAAGGCCAAAACAATTTGTAAGCCTTTTCATATTATTTTGGTTTTCAAAAAATTTTCAGGAGAAGAGAGCTAGTAGGAGGCAGGACAAAAAAGACGATAGTCGAACAGAGGAAATTTTGCGTGAGAATATTGTGGGTCAGAAGCCGTGCGAAGAGCCGAGAGGGCCCCACTCATTTGTGATCCATTCGGGCAGTGTGGGTCGATATGTGCGACAATTGGAAGGGGACTTAAGGCGGGTAATGAGCCCGAACACATCCAAAGCACTACGGGTAATAAATTAAAAAATTGTTGAAGCTAAAAAATGCATTTTGTAAAATGATGGATTGCGTTTTTAGGTGCTTAAACGCAACAAACTGAAGGATTTTGTTGTGCATTCGCAATTTTTGGGAGTTTCTCACCTCGTGATTCTTTCGAGAACGCAACTTTCCACGCACTTACGCATTATTCGCAATCCGCAAGGTCCAACTTTACATTTCAGAGGTAAAACGTAGTCTAAGGCAGACAGTGGGAATGAATACGAAACAAAGTTCAAATAAAGCTATTATCGGTTTTTCCTGGGTGTATTTTGCTAAAATTCCCTTGTTTTATGATCTATATTAATAGTTGAAAAATATTCGGTGGCTCGCGACGTGCTCTCCGTACAGAAGAGGCCAGTCATCTATGAAGAACTTTTCCAACACGCGCCATTGCTGGTGATGAATGGATTCTCCAGTGAGGACGGTGGTAAAAGGCATTTGCAATTGGTGCAGACAGTGGTACAGAACATGTTTCCGGCTATCGATGTGGATAGGGTGATAAAGGGAAGAAAACCGGAAAGGGGCATAATTTTGTGTTAAGGTTAAACTCGCGTCCATCCGGCGCACTTTGCTGCTGAATTATGACCCGGAGGAAGACCTTATCGAATTCAGACAATAGTAATATTTTTGGTTCTATTTTACTAGCGATAGTAAAATAAATTAGAAAAAGAAAATGTGAAGTTATATTGGGCTTGACTCATAAACTTTACTGGACGTATAAAGTAAATAAGGTAGAACTATGTTTTTACTATTTTATTCTCAGTTTCGCTTCTATCATTTAGTTCCATTAAATCGGTGCCTGCCGGTGTCTCTCGCTCGGCCAAAAAACTAATGCAGGGAAAGGTTCCGGATCTCTCCAATTACAAGGATATCAGCGACTTTATGCTCAAGTACATTTTTATTTATTTATTTAATTTGGAGTCAATAAAGAATAAGAATACAAAAGAAAAAAGAAGAGTGCGACAAACATTAATTTGCAAAAATTAAAATCCGATTTAGACCAGAACAATTGAGTGACAGTGAATTTGAAGGCGAACAGACAGAATTAGAGCTGACCCAGGACATTGGCGGACGAGGAAAAAAACGTGGACAGCAAACTAAACTCAGTTTGTTTTTAAAATTTACACAAAAATAATGATTCGCATAGGACTCATGGAAATAGGACCACGGATGACGTTACGCTTGGTGAGAATTGAGGAAGGAATTAACGATGGAACTCCCCTTTGGACACACTCTTCTATTCGTTGATTTTAAAATATTTTCGTGGTTTTGTTGCCGACTTTTTTTTTTTTTTTGAAAACAAATCGAATCAAATTTAATGTTAGGTAATGTAACTACCTAGTCTTGTTACAACTGTCATTGCGGAAGGTCCAGTGCTTCGTGACCCTTTTTACCACGACGGATAAGTCCCCACCATTTCGCCTCTGTCGGCTCCTCACACGAACGAAGTGGGATGAGGACGGTGTCGACCCCCCCCCCCCATCCGGCCTGTTTAAAAATCTAAATGTTCAATTGCCGGATTTTCTAATCTGGGTCTGTATAACTCCCCAGAGAATTTTTTACGAACATATATGGTATAACAAAGTCAATTGATCTTGGAACAATTTTCATTTCTTCTTTCCTCCGCCCTTTCTGCTCTGCTCGTACTCGTCCATCTGAACAGTTAGCCCCTTCTCCTCGGCCATCAGCTGAGTGAGATCAACGGGGAAACCGTAAGTGTCGTAGAGACGCCAGGCGATATTCCCGGGCAACGTTTTGGTATCTGACGGCAGAGCCTTGACCGCCTTCTCGAAAAGAATGTGTCCCCGACGGAGCGTCTTCAGAAATTGCGACTCCTCCTCGTTTATAATTTCCATGGCAAAGGTGGGGTCCTTTCGAAGTTCGGGAAAAGTATCGCCCTAAAAAGGTCGGACATTTCCAAGTGGTTGAGCCGAACCAAAAAAACATACCAAAATGTCAATTACCACGGGAACAAGCGACGCAAAAAAGCCCGGTTTGGCGCCTAATTTCTCAGTGGCATAGCGAACTCCCCGGCGCAAAATTCGACGAAGAACATAGCTGAAAAGCAAACGAAATAAAAAAAAAAAGAGATAGAAGACTACTCCAATATTTTTAGCTTTGTTTGCAAAATGACACCAACCGAAATAAGCTACCCCTTCCGCCCACCCCCCAACAAGCACCCTCTTCCCGTAGAGTCGGGAATCCCTCCGTCACTCAGTGCGATCGTCAACGTGCGGATGTGGTCCGCAACCACCCGGTAAGCCATATCGATGCCGTCAACATCCTCCGCACCAACTTTGCCAGTGTATTCGCGTACACCGGTTCCCTAAAACAAGTTTTGACATCGTTTCCACTCCCGCCCTTACAAACTTCTTGAATTGCGCTAAAAATTGGGGTGAATAGGTCGGTGTCGTAGTTGGAAGTCTTTTGCTGCACAACAGCGACCAGCCGTTCAAAACCAAGTCCGCAATCGATGTGTTTGTTAGGCAAAGATTTGAGCACGCCGCCCTCCTCTCTAAAAGGGAGAAAATGGTGTCCCATTGGCCGTCATATCCAGCAAGTGACCGGTTGAATTGAATGAAGACCAAGTTCCATATTTCCACTACCATCGGATCATCTGCGTTCACCAGCAGGGCCGCGTCTCTGCCACCAACACGGTCATAATGTATCTCAGAACATGGCCCACAAGGTCCCGTCTCGCCCATTTCCCAAAAGTTGTCCTTCATTCCGAAGGGTAGAATATGCCCAGAAGGTACACCGATGGCCAGCCAAATTTTGCTTAATCAAGAGATACCAATACACCAAAAAGATAATTTTAAGCTAACCGACACTCGTCGTCCGGTGGCAAATTGTTTGACGAATCACCGCCAAAATAAGAGAAATAAAGGCGTTCGGATGGTATATGCAGCCGTTCCGTAAGGAATTGATAGGCCCATGCACAAATCTCCTTCTGAAAGTTTAATTTATTGAAAAAAATAAGTCGGGGAGGGGGGGGATAACCTTGAAATAATCGCCGAACGACCAATTGCCGAGCATTTCGAAAAACGTGTGGTGGTACACATCCTTTCCCACGTCGTCCAAGTCATTATGTTTCCCGCCCGCTCTTATGCATTTTTGCGTGTTGACCGCCCGCTTCAGCTTGGCCATCTCACTATTGGCATCGACAGTCCCTTGGAAAATTGGTTTGAACTGGTTCATTCCGGCATTTGTAAACAATAAAGTTGGGTCCTCGTGGGGAATCTGAAAAAAGTCAATGTCCGAGGGAAGATTAAACAAATAGTGATTGCCCAAAATACCACTGAAGAAGAATGGTAATATTTGTGAGCCTTTTCCATGACAAAAAAATCGATGAACTTCTGACGCACTTCACGGCCGCTGTGGCCAACTGCTGGGTGCTGTTCATCCATTGCAAAAGAAATACACAAATATGCTGCTATACTCATCATCATGGGGCATATAGTTAGGTTTGTACCATGCCCGTAAACCAGAATTTTTTTTAGGGGGGGGGGGCAATTGCTACCGCCCCTGGTTATGTGCCTGTTTGTACGGGTCTATGGCAGTTTGTGCAATAGGAATTTCATTCAGAAAAAATTTAGCTTTATTTGTAGCTTATCGAAGTTTTCTGGATTTTTCCAAGCTAAGGCTTATCAAAGCCTATCAAACAATACCAAATTCGTTCAATTTGATTAATTATAAAAAAGTTAGTACGGCGTCAAAACGGTCGGCTCCAAATTGGGCGGCTCCCGTTTGCGGGTGTTTTCGGAGTCATTGATCACGTATCTATCTAATTTCGGTTTAGCCTATTTCGAACCCCAGGACAATCGTAAAAAAATTTTTTTTTAAATTTAATTTTGAAAAAAAAAGATCTTCCGACAAAGGAATAAATTAAATATTTTTAATTCACAGCGTCAGATTACATACAAGACAAAATGTACCAACAAATTGGAAGCAGTCATTCACACTTAACTGCCAAATTTGTCCACCAATTCAACTTTGTTGTCTCAGTTGTCCGCCGTTTCTGTCCTCTTTTTCGCATCACCCTTTCCCCTGTTTCTTTTATCGTTGGGAGGTCCATCGTTGTTTTCCTCTTCTTTTGCCGATTTTTTGAACGACTTTTTTAGCTTTTTCATTGCCATTCTCAATTGCTTCACTTGTTCCCGCAAATTGTCCCTCCTCCAATATGGCAACAGTTGCGAGTTCAGTTCCTGGCATAAATAAACTAAAATTTAATTTCCCCTCCTCCATCGTACTTGTTCAAATTCGTTGACCCGTTTGCCCAACAGTTTGATTGCTTCCTCATCGCCTGTCTGTTCGGCCATTTCTTGGTCCTTTATAGCCTCTACCATCAATTCTTTGACCCATTTGTCCAGTTTCTCCGCCATATTCAATGCTTTCACCGCTTCGGGTCCCGTAACCGCAACGATCCGTCGGATTCCCTTGGCAATTGCCTCCTCATTCGTTATAACCAAATTGCCAATGTGCGAAACATTTCGCAAATGCCTGAAATTCCAATGGAATTGCCAGCAAACAAACAATTTGGACTCACGTCCCACCACAGAATTCTACTGAAGTGCCCTGGCCAAGTTCACTCTTCGGTTCTTCCAACAGGCACTCAACCGGAACACCGACACTGACAACCCGGACAGGATCAGGATAGGCCTGGAGCAAAGGAAAATCCGATTTTATAAAAACGGGCAAGGCACCTCCTCAAATACTGCGCGAAGACCACTGATATCCCGCGCGTCCGCAAGCGCACACGGATGCGAGTAAACGGACTCATTTGTGTCGATCAATTTCTGCGCTTCCTCCTCAACCTTTTTTACCTGAAATAATGTGAATTGCGCTGGAAAAAGAAAATAAGTGACATCACAATTCGTACACCTGGAAACTAGTAAAATTAATTTCGGGATTCTGTAAGTTAAAAAGCTGTCGCGAGCCAAATAACTTTTTCATTGTAAGTATAAGATTCTGATTGATAGAACTTGGTACACTTGTCACGGGATGCACCCTAAAAGGCAGGAGTCGGCTTATAACAGCAACAACAACGCCTGGACAAAATCACGCCGCCGAAATTCCAAAAAAAAATTTTCAAAAAATCCATTTGTTCGAAGCTTGCTTTTTCAAAATTCCAAAAAATTTAAAAAATTACAAAAATAAATTTGAAAATAAATTTTTTTTCATTAATTTTTTTGAAAATTGAAGTTTTTAATTTTATTTCGGAAATTTCTTTTAAAAAAACTTGTAACTTGATAAATCACAAAACGATTGTCAGGTGGGAGGTGCAATTAGAGCAGTCAGTAACCTGATCGGCCCCAAGTGCTTGTTTTGATGTGAAGTCGAAGCGCATCCGATCAGGCGCCACTAAAGAGCCCTTCTGATCGACGCTGACCAACACTTTTTGAAGGGCATAATTCAACACGTGGGTACCAGTGTGGTTTTTCATGGTCAGCCACCGTCGGTCCTCGTCAAATAGCTGATTCAATTCATCCCCGACTTGCAATGTCCCTTCAGCGATGCCAAAGAAGAAAATATAACCGGCACGGACCTGTACATTTGTGACGGAAAACCAAATGTCCTGTAATAGTATACAAGTAATTTTAGACAGTTGTTTTGCCGGCTCCAGTGTAGTTTATGCGTCCAATGGATTTTCATGCATCCAATCAGTGACCATCCTTATTTCATGAACCATAACTTTCTTTGTGATTAATCAATCCCTACATTCTTGAATTCATTCGAGACTTTAAGTTATAGAAATCGATACAATTAGCTTTCGAATTATAAGTATAGAGTTTCTTACTGAAGAAGAAAGTTATGGTCCACGAAACCAGTAATGGGCAGTTGATTGGACGCATAACTGTGCCTAAAACGAACATCGTCGTCAGTCTTCGAGAGAATGCCAGTGTCGTAAATCTGTCCGCCCTGCTCAGCATAAAAACACGTACGATCCAATAGTAGAGCACCCTCACAGCCTGACTCGAGTTTGTCCACAAATTGGGAGCCAGAGCGAATCCGTAGGATTTGTCCAGAGCATTTTTCAAAAGCTATTAGAATTTCAGATACAATTAAAGATAAATCATTAACAAAACCCACAGTATTTAGCCTGCCATCCCAAATGCCCATCGAATGCGTATTTGTATTTTGGCGAATCGTCCGTTATCGGAACATTTTCTTTTTGGAGTTCGGCAAGAGTATGTACGTCCAAACAGAAAACATCTTGCAACTTCGACACTCCCGAAGTGGAAATTTCCTTTGTAAAATTAATTAAAAGAGACTAAAATGAAATCATACAATTGCCTTCTTTTTGCTCTGCTCGTACTCGTCCATCTGAACAGTTAGCCCCTTCTCCTCGGCCATCAGTTGAGTGAGATCAACGGGGAAACCGTAAGTGTCGTAGAGACGCCAGGCGATATTCCCGGGCAACGTTTTGGTATCTGACGGCAGAGCCTTGACCGCCTTCTCGAAAAGAATGTGTCCCCGACGGAGCGTCTTCAGAAATTGCGACTCCTCCTCGTTTATAATTTCCATGGCAAAGGTGGGGTCCTTTCGAAGTTCGGGAAAAGTATCGCCCTAAAAAGGTCGGACATTTCCAAGTGGTTGAGCCGAACCAAAAAAACATACCAAAATGTCAATTACCACGGGAACAAGCGACGCAAAAAAGCCCGGTTTGGCGCCTAATTTCTCAGTGGCATAGCGAACTCCCCGGCGCAAAATTCGACGAAGAACATAGCTGAAAAGCAAACGAAATAAAAAAAAGAGATAGAAGACTACTCCAATATTTTTAGCTTTGTTTGCAAAATGACACCAACCGAAATAAGCTACCCCTTCCGCCCACCCCCCAACAAGCACCCTCTTCCCGTAGAGTCGGGAATCCCTCCGTCACTCAGTGCGATCGTCAACGTGCGGATGTGGTCCGCAACCACCCGGTAAGCCATATCGATGCCGTCAACATCCTCCGCACCAACTTTGCCAGTGTATTCGCGTACACCGGTTCCCTAAAACAAGTTTTGACATCGTTTCCACTCCCGCCCTTACAAACTTCTTGAATTGCGCTAAAAATTGGGGTGAATAGGTCGGTGTCGTAGTTGGAAGTCTTTTGCTGCACAACAGCGACCAGCCGTTCAAAACCAAGTCCGCAATCGATGTGTTTGTTAGGCAAAGATTTGAGCACGCCGCCCTCCTCTCTAAAAGGGGGAAAATGGTGTCCCATTGGCCGTCATATCCAGCAAGTGACCGGTTGAATTGAATGAAGACCAAGTTCCATATTTCCACTACCATCGGATCATCTGCGTTCACCAGCAGGGCCGCGTCTCTGCCACCAACACGGTCATAATGTATCTCAGAACATGGCCCACAAGGTCCCGTCTCGCCCATTTCCCAAAAGTTGTCCTTCATTCCGAAGGGTAGAATATGCCCAGAAGGTACACCGATGGCCAGCCAAATTTTGCTTAATCAAGAGATACCAATACACCAAAAAGATAATTTTAAGCTAACCGACACTCGTCGTCCGGTGGCAAATTGTTTGACGAATCACCGCCAAAATAAGAGAAATAAAGGCGTTCGGATGGTATATGCAGCCGTTCCGTAAGGAATTGATAGGCCCATGCACAAATCTCCTTCTGAAAGTTTAATTTATTGAAAAAAATAAGTCGGGGAGGGGGGGGATAACCTTGAAATAATCGCCGAACGACCAATTGCCGAGCATTTCGAAAAACGTGTGGTGGTACACATCCTTTCCCACGTCGTCCAAGTCATTATGTTTCCCGCCCGCTCTTATGCATTTTTGCGTGTTGACCGCCCGCTTCAGCTTGGCCATCTCACTATTGGCATCGACAGTCCCTTGGAAAATTGGTTTGAACTGGTTCATTCCGGCATTTGTAAACAATAAAGTTGGGTCCTCGTGGGGAATCTGAAAAAAGTCAATGTCCGAGGGAAGATTAAACAAATAGTGATTGCCCAAAATACCACTGAAGAAGAATGGTAATATTTGTGAGCCTTTTCCATGACAAAAAAATCGATGAACTTCTGACGCACTTCACGGCCGCTGTGGCCAACTGCTGGGTGCTGTTCATCCATTGCAAAAGAAATTAAATATTCCAGCTTCAGATGAGGAAAATATTTGGGTAGCAAATCGAATTTCCAAATTTTTGTGTAAAATTGGGTTTTGCACTTTCGTCGTATTTAGTTGCTTCTGATCAAAGTTAGAAGGAGTTGCGCCGCGCCAAGATGCCCCCGATCTCTCTATTTATTAGCGCCGGAGGAACGTTTGGGCCCTCACGTGTGGGCCCCAGAAA
The DNA here is from genome assembly GCA_039877585.1 of Heterodera filipjevi. Classification (NCBI taxonomy): domain Eukaryota; kingdom Metazoa; phylum Nematoda; class Chromadorea; order Rhabditida; family Heteroderidae; genus Heterodera; species Heterodera filipjevi. The sequence continues at coordinate 3,474,463 of JBDPZO010000008.1, read as the reverse complement.
ATTTTAAGGTTTATTGCATTCTGTAAGTGATTTGGGTATTAAAATGGTCATTTTACTTGTGCATTTGGCAGGCAAACACTTAATTTCCTTTTTGCCTTTTTTTCCTTTTTCTCAATCCCATTATTTGGCTCTTTTTGACACCGTCCTAAAAAACGAGATATGCGCCAATAAATGGGGCGCGTAGGGATTTTGTCGTTTTTTGACTGAGTAGGGATTTTGTCGGGTCGGGATTTTGTCGTGTAGGGATTTTGTCCGCGCGCTGGCCGGGGCACTACGATTCGTCCGGCAACGATTCGTCCGGATTACGATTCGTCCGGACTACGATTCGTCCGCCCAGCCAAAAAACGATGATTCGTCCCGCCCAGCCAAAAACTAGGATTCGTCCGCGCAGCCAAAAAAATACGATTCGTCCGCCCAGCTAACAAAAACATAAAATTGTTTATATTTTTAACATTCGACATAACTAAAATGGATAGCTAATTAAAATGCCAAAAGAAAAACCTCAAAAATTTAAAATAATTTTATGTTTTGTCACTTTTTTGAATGGGCGGACGAATCATTGCCGGACGAATCATAGTTTTCTTGCTGGACGGACGAACCGTCGCTTTTTGGCTGGGCGGACGAATCGTCATGGCGCCGAGCGCCACCGGGAAAATTTTTGAAAATACTAAAGAAATTCGCTTCAAAAAATAGTAATATTTACTCATTTTTTACCCCAAACAAAAACTCAGGACAAAGTAAAAACATTGGGCTGAAATCAGGACAACTCTGACAAATCAGGGCATTTTTGTTTTGGTAGATTTGGGCCCTCCAAATCAGGACAATCTGATAAATCAGGACATACGGATCCCTGCTCTATGATTAATATTTACCTAAAATAGCAAAATGATAAACTATGCATTTCATTTTTTTTTGTTATTTAGCAGTTTAGCAAAATCAGTTTCTTACGTTAAATGCCTTATTCTCGTTCACCAACTCCCAACAGAGAACGTTCCCATCGGTCAACGCGAAAACGCTCACGTGACCGAAGCAGTGAGAGGCGACACAAAACTTCGCGCCCGTCACACAAGGAAAGACTCCGAGATAGGTATTTTGAAATCAATCTAAATATTTTTAGAAGAATGATCTATTGCCAACACGTTTACAAACACTTGATTTCAGAGATCGAGGAGACAGGGAGCGTCATTCCAGTGGTGGAGATAAAAATCGCGAGCATAGAAGCAAGAAAAAATCGGAAAATAGTAGTCACGCATCAAAAGTATTTAGTTGTTTATTTTTTGTTTATTTTATAAATTTTTTCGTTTAGTCCAAACCAATAAATGAAATGCCAGATGCCAATGAGGATATGATGAAAACGATGGGCTTCTCTACTTTTGACACAACTAAAAACAAACGCGTTGACGGAAATGTCCCTGGTGAGGCGAAAATTAATCGGGCACGTAAATATCGGCAGTATATGAATAGAAGAGGAGGGTTTAACCGTCCATTGGATTATGTTGCTTAATTGTTCTCGTTTTGTATTCAATAATTTATTGCGTCAATATTCTCTTGTGATCTCCAATGTTAGAGAAATTATGACTTGTTGACTTTCGCAATTATATTGTTCATGCCAACATAACTTTCTTTTATTTTTCTCATTCCAAATTTTCAATCCTTAAGCTGTAATATATTTTGATATACCATAACGATTGGAATGGAACCAACCTATGCGGAGGATGAAACGACGGTAAATTGGGGTTACAATACCTTAGAATTTTTGCTTGATCTTGTCTAAGTTCCATTCACTAACATTTCAAGACCTCATGTGAGGAGGCAACTGCCGAATTCTGTGGTTCGCTTGTCCGCCTCGATTGTGGCAACGAAGGTGTTTATCAGGGAATTGTGCTTGAGGTCGACCCAACAAATGCTCATATACAAATTGAGAGGCCATTCAGGTTTAGTTCAAATCTAACATAATTACCTCGAACCTAAATTCATTTGAAGGAATGGTGTTAGTCTCGACAACCAAGTTATCCAAATACCGGGTGAACTCATAAAAGAAGTTTTGGTCGTCCACACATTGCCAAATGCTACATCGGCGTCAACGAAAAACTCATTACCAAATTCGACTAAAAGCAAACAAACAACGGCCCTGCCAAAATTGAAATCGGTCCGTTTTAAATTTGGGTTCAAACGTGAACACTGGGTCCGTACAAAGGCAGTTTGTACCTTTATACAAACGGTCTTGTATGAATTGCCATGATACCCAAACACGTACAAAGACACAAGAATAACGAGTTTCGGCATTCTGAAAACAACACCTCGTAGCTTGTGCATTGTGAATACGATGGTTCTTACTATTGTTAAATATTTGCCTTTCGTATATATTAAAATGATGCTAAATTAGGCAGACGCGGTTTCAATTTTTTTGTTTTGTGTAAATTCAGTATTTTATTGTCATATTGGTGTTCTAGAGAGAACAACCTACCAAGAGAGAACAACCAATCTACAAAAAGGAACAACCAATCCTCAAAAGAGAGCAACCAATCATCAAAAGGGAGCAACCAATCAATAAGAGGGAGCAACCAATCAATAAAAGGGAGCAACAAACCAACAAAAGGGAGCAACCAACCAACAAAAGAGAGCAACCAATCAATAAAAGGGAACAACCAACCACAAAAAGAGAACAACCAACAAAGATAAACGAACAACCTACCTGTAAAAGAGATATTAGTAAAAAACATCGCGAGCCTTTGATGGATCAAATACAGCAAAAGACGGACAAATTGAGAATTAAAACGCTCAAACAGACAACGAACCATCGAAAGTTGAAATCGGTGCCTTTTAAATTGAAGGGGTTTCTAAAAGACATTGGTGTAACTCTATGTTTGAATTATCATGTTTTTGTTTTTAGAAAGATGAACAAACGAACAAACGAAATTCTGCCATAAAAAAAGATGACGCGCATTTGGTGGAAGAAATACAGCAAAAGACGGGCAAATTGAGCATTAAAGAAAAGGAGGAACAGCAAAAGACGGACAAATTGAGCATTAAAGAAAAGGAGGAGCAGCCGGTAAGTCATAATGTCAAGGAACGCGAGATTATTCGATTTTATTTTCATTGAATGCACTGTTTTCTCATTTGTTTGAACTTGTAAATTTAGCAAGATGTATCGCAAGAAACAGCGCCAGTTATTTCGAATGAAGAAGGCAAAACACGTTTTATTGGATGTTTGGCTTCTGTTTACTTGACAAACACATCCGACATTTACCAAGGCAAAATTTTGTCTGTCGATGCCGAAGAGCACTCAGTTCGCCTGGAAAAGCCACTCCTGTAATATTTTATCAATTGCCCACAATAATTTAGATAGTACCTCAAAAAGTTCTAAACTCATTGCTGATATTAATAGCTATGCATATACTCCCATAGTCACACACCACCATTCATTGTCTTTTCATTCTAATCATAAAGTTTTATGACCTCGCATCATTCATTCATTCATTTTTGTATATCGTTGTGCATTTGCTTTTTATTGCGTTTTATTTTTATATGTATTTATTTATTGCTTATGGTTTTGTTTTATCAGAATAACATTAATATTTTTAGAAACGGACGTCCCCTTTCCATTCCTTTTATTGACATATCGGGAAAAATGATGAAGGATATTAGAGTTGTCAGGTGAATGTTCTCATTGTTTCTCATAAGCTATTTGAATTTTTAGGGGGCCTTCGCCTGTGCGCTCAGATGATGATCGTCCGTCATCTACTGTAAACAAAGCGGAAGAAAATTTTGAACCGTTCATGCTCCAAGCGACTTGCATTCAGCACGAGGGTGGTCAACGACAGCAGCAGTTACTCGATAATCGAACACCACCTTCAGACATTTCTGAGAGTGCAGCCGACTGTGAATCGAACCATTTGGCACCGTCAAATTACAATTCGTCTGATACGCTATCTGGTGATGGTAACGAAATAGAAATTTCTAATCAGAAAATTTACTCTTCTCCATTAATAGAAGAATTTCATTCGGATGAAAGTTCTGATGACTACACCGGGCCAAGGACTTTCGACCATCGTCACAACAAACAGCCACTACCAACATTGAAACAGCGTAACGAGGTTGAGAATTTGGAGGAGATGAAGGTTGCGACACCCTCCTCTGCTTACGTCATCCATTATTGGTATATTTCTCTTAAAGGATAATTGGTGGTTACCCCACATTTGCGCCTCACACATTTTTTGATTTCTTTCAAAAGCACAATTCTGTTTTGCTTAATTTATCAAATTTATTGTATTTGGGTTGGTTAATATTAAATTAGATCTGGGTTTTGAACATTCGCGCAAATGTCTGGGGCGTGCTTGGATGCGTTATTGGTTGCCTTTTTAAATTTCTACTTAGTGCCAGCCCTGTTGAAGCGGAAGAACGGTTTGTTTCTATCACTTCCACGACTCCTCGACAGCGCCGTATCACTTGTGCAGAGCGAATGTTGATGATCAACCAACGCCAGCAGACTAACGATGGGAGCAGTGTTCGAAGCGGGACACCAACCTATGCAAACAGAAACCGAAGTATCATACCTTTTTTAGGAGGGGTGGGAGGTTGACAACCCCTGACTTCGTTCGTATCAGGGCAGAAAAAAGGGGACTTCGTATAGCTGAAGAAAAATCTGCTTTGGTATTTTGATGCAGGCATCTGTTCTCTACACCTTTGCTTTTGAAAAGTTTTCATCAAAGAATTAACCGGTTTGGGTCAAAATGGCCAAAAACAGTTTTTCCGGTTTGGTACCCGTTGGCAAAAAAAAAGTTTCGGATTTTATAGCCCCGTGGAATAGCTCACAATCAGCTTTTTTTCACGCACAATGCAAAAGACCCCATCCGAATGCGTAAACTCATAAAAAAATCAATGCGTTAGCGTATCCGGATGGGGTCTTTTACATTGTACGTGAAAGCTGAACTATTCCGTGGGTCTATAAAATCCGGACTTTCTTGCTAACAAAACCGCCATTTTGGGCTATTTTGACCCAAACCGGTTTAAAAAAAAATTCTTATCAATTTGGGAAGCTGATCAAAACCTTTCAAAAGCACGGGTGTGCTTATTTGATATTTGATAGAAAAGAATGAAACACTCGGTTATCTTAAAGGAAAGATTTAGAAAAATTCGGAGGGTAGAACGACGGAGGAAAACGATCTGTTCTGATATTCTCTATTAATTCCAGCAGTTACGCCCCGTTCTTCGTCAGTTCAATCGAATTATGCGCAAATTTACATGCAAAGTTCCTGCAAAGTGGGTCGAGGAATGACAGCGAGTATTCCATCAGGAACCAATGAAAGTCGCTTTGGCAATTCGAGATCAAATTCATACAACAACCAAAATCTCTGTAAAACTGCAAATGTTCCTGGTAAGTGTTTTAAATGCACAAAATTAAGTATTATAATTACTTTCAATTTCTTAGGCTCGGTGAGGATCATGCAGAAATTATTTTCGCCCACTAAGTCAGAGCAACGGGAATTCAATGTGAAGACAATAAATTTAAATTCATTTTTAATTTTTTTAATTCTTAGATGCCACCCAGTCAGCACCAATGTGTGACTGGACAACGCATTGACGTCAACGACCTTCTGAGGGGTTGTGCTTCGAATGGAGCTCCTTTACTTTCTGAACGTTCTTCAGAACCTCCGCCGATGTCCAGGCCCGGGTCTTCTGCTGGTTCTCTGAACAGAGAAGCTTTTACCAGTCAGAAATTTCATTTAAAATGCCAATTATTAGAGCTCTAAGGTATGAAATCGCCGCTGCGTCGGCCTTTATCTGCCGTAGTGCTCGCCCCCATGAATGCCGGCGCCGCTAACTTTCGAGTCCTTCACAATCGATCTCCCATCATGGCGACCGGCCGCCATTCTATGGGCTCTATGCCGCCTCATCGCCGTCCCTCACCTGCTGATTCTGTTCGGTCCGATCACTTCAAGCGATTTTCTCCGCCCAACGCATCTTCACCACCTGCTACGGTCACCCGTGCACAACTTGCGCACCAAGCTTTTGGAGAATTCAAGCTGTTCAAAGAGCAACAACATGCAATTCCTATGCGACTTCAAGTCAACTATCGTCGCAATATTCATGGAGAATATGGTTTATCTTTTATGAATTTTTGGCAAATCAATTTATAAACCTTATCTTGAAAGGGCCAACTGGGATTCCCGCTGTTGACTGTTCAAATGGATATCGCAGTTACTCGGATCGCTATGCGGAGACCATTATGGGAGACCCATTGGACCCAAATTTGGAAACAGACTTCGATTTTGCCGGGAACTTGGCGCTTTTTGATAAAGTGGTTGGTAAATGTAATTTGACTAAAACTGGGAACCACTTTTAAGGAATTCAACCGCGAAACTGAACACATCTTCCAGGGACTTGATTCGGCCTGCGACTCTTCTCGAAATTATCGTAATGATGAAAATGTCCTTCAGGTTTTTTCAAGTCTTATGGTTTAATATATTTTACATTTAAGGACTCTTCGCGTGTGATCTCATGGACCAAGAGTACTACTGTTGCTGATGACGATGACAACCAAAACACTTCTACCTCTTCTCCGGTTGACTGAGTGCAGGGAACAAGCTGAACACATCAATGACATATTTAACAGGATAGAAAAAAGGGAAAATTTGAAAGAAACATTTAGAACTATTACTCTATCTTTCCTGGCTGAATTTGATAACTGGTAAAAGGACTCCGATATGTCTCTTTTCAAATTTTCTCCAATATACTTTCTTTCATTGCTTAGTCGCGGGTCCCCAATTTCCATCCATCTCATCAATCTATGTTTTTTCTTTCTGTTATGTTTCTCTTAAAGCAGTAAATCGACCGTCTAGCAGTTGAGACGACTGCACATTTTATGTTATATTTGATTTGCTATCATCATCTTTCATTGTCAAGACCATTTGTTGTTATTCTCTATGAATCAAATTTTATGGATTCTCTTTTATGTCCATTGGCTATTTTGTTACATATAATCATCAAAATCAACGTGTTTCTAAGCCGAAAGCATCTCAGAACAGCGCTACAATTTGTTTATTAAGATACCCGGGATGGATTTATTTGGAAATTCCTCAGGGCAAAAGGAGAAAAAACTTGGAAAACAGGAAGTACAATTTGGTGAAAGCATTGAACGGACTGGGATTGCATGTGATCGAATACGTCAACAGCTTAAGAAATGCATCAAAGAATCCGATTGCATTCAGGTTGGGCTTTAATTTATATAAATCTCCCAGTTAAATTTTGTCCGATAGATTAAGCTAAAAAAGGCAAGGGAATGTCACGAAGCACTGGACCTTCCGCAGCACTGTATCAATTTGATGTACTCGCTGTCTGAATGTAAACGGAACAACATTGACCCTCGAGCGCGCTTTCGTGGTCGGAAAGGCGATATGTGATTTGCAAGGACATCAATGACAGTTGTAACAAGACTAGTTACATTACCTAACATAATTTAATTCGATTTGTTTTCAAAACAAAAAAAAAGTCGGCAACAAAACCACGAAAATATTTTAAAATCAACGAATAGAAGAGTGTGTCCAACGAGGAGTTCCATCGTTAATTCCTTCCTCAATTCTCACCAAGCGTAACATCATCCGTAGTCCTATTTCCATAAAAGTCCCCTTCCAATTGTCGCACATATCGACCCACACTGCCCGAATGGATCACAAATGAGTGGGGCCCTCTCGACTCTGCGCGCGGCTTCTGACCGACAATATTCTCACGCGAAATTTCCTCCGTTTGATTATCGTTTTTTGTATCCTGCCTTCTACTACAGTCATGGTCATATTTCTTCTTGGTCGGTCAATCCCTGCATTCTTAGTATCATTCGAAAGCTTAAAGCCTGGAGAAGCTCAACATCAAGTTGAGAAATTTAGAACACGGAACAAAAAAAAAGGTTATTAATTTCCATTTGTCTGCTTTTTCGAAACCAAAGCCATGCCGTCTTCATAGAGCAATGTGCCACTAACAATTCAGTACAAGAAGAAGCCGGCTGCTGCTTTAACCTGTTGGTCAGGAGCCATTTGTCCCCAGCAGTCGGTCTTCCAGATCATTGTTTTCATTTTTGTCATTTCTGTAACCCCCTCCTCCATCGGACAATTGATGTTTTTGACTGCTTCCAACCCATTAACCCCGTTTTGGAATTGGATGTGTAAAGGGTGTCCATAACATTCTAATAAACAAATTAAGTCGAAAAAATGACCTTCACCACATTAAAAAGAGCTCATATGACGCGACCTAGTAGGTAAATAACAGACAAAAATGCAACGCGAAAAGATTGTAACGGAACAATAAAATGTACGAGAACGAGCAAAATAAGGGCGTTGGAAAGGAAATAAAAAATATGTCAAGAGATCCATTTCTGATGGTTATGAGTGAAATCTTTTGATGATAAAAAATATTTGTTCCCTCCCCCCGGGTGAACTTTTTTTCTCAAATTTCTTCGCTCGTTCAGTTAATCAAAGCCACACACAATTCCTTCTCTTTTGGCCACCATTTCGATCGATCGGCTTGTCTTTGCATCTTTGAGATCGCTTCTTGGATAAAGCGGCTGACATTGCCCCCCCCCCCCCTTTTGCTGGCGATGTTTCCCCGACAGCGATGAGTCCCTCCCCCATCCCTTTGCCCACCAATTCTAATGCCTTTTCCATCAAACAAAAAATGAAAACATTCAAACCCACTTTATGAATAGGTAAATATGGGGAGGATGGTACTTGGAAAAACATTTCTCTGGGGTGAATAAAACGTTTTACAGTAGCAAGTTTTACAGTAGCTTTTCTTCTTTTTCTCTTACCAATCCCTTTTCGATTTTCTCTGTGTCAATTCGTTTGGTTAGAAAAGTTTTTGCCCGAAAAAGAATTGGCCATAAATTCTCTTAAAGGCGGTCGTCCATCGATCATTCATTCCTTTCCCATTTGTCTCCATGGTTTATTCGTCTGAGCTCGGCTACGACCCGGAGTGAGTTGTGCCTTGGCTTATATTCCCTTTATTAGTCAATTTTACGGTGATTTTTCGCCAGTATTTTCAATTGATTCGTCAGGATTATTATGGTCTAAATAATATGTGTTGATTAACTGATTGAATTGTTTCTCTAATTCATTGCCCTTCCGTCCGTCTTTTCATTTCGTTTGCCAATTTTAACAGTGAGTGGGAGGAGTGCCCCGCGCCCGACCACTTTTTGGCCTTGAGCATGTTCACTCGCGTTTGTCTGAGCATTGGCACTGTGGTGGCATCTGTGCTGTTCTTTTGGATGTTAGAGGCCAACAAACGAAGAAACAATCAGCAGCAGGAGTCAAAGACGGAGCAGCAACAACAGCAGCAGAAGCAGAGACCATCGACAGAATGGGAGGGGGAGGAAGAGACGGTGGAGAGCAAATTCGCAAGGGCAGCCGAAGAGGCGGCACTCAAAGTCAATAAAGCGGGGAGGAGGGGGGGGGGCGTGGGAGGCATAAATTATGCAATTAGGAAAATGGGCGGTCAATTAAGGCACAACCCGAACGCAGGCGCAACTCAAAACGCGAGTTGAGCAGCGCGGAGGAGGGGGAACTGCTCGCGTGGAAGGCGGAGGTGCAACGGACGGTGGAGACGCGACTGAGAGCGTCGGAAGAGCCGACGGACAGCGAAGAGGGGCAAAGACGGAGCAGAAGCAGAACAACACGAGAGGAGGAAGAGAGACAACGAGAGCAAATGAGGGACAAAGAGGAGGAGGAAAAGCGAGGGGAAGAGAGACAACGAGAAGCAGAAGATGAGCAGCAACAACAAATCAACGGATCATCAACAAAAGATGATGGTAATTTTCGACGACCAACTGAACAACCGCAACACATTCTCCCGCTTGGACAACACACGATGGAAAAACCACCCGAGGGAGGAACGGCGGAATTTCTAATGCCAATGAGTGAATGGGCCAAAACGAAGCAGTGAGTTTGGCCGAGTTCGAAAGCGACCCTTTCCCTTTCTCTTCGTCTCTTTCTTTTGCTTTCTCTTAGTTTTGTTAGGCTTATGCGTTTGTTTTGCTAATTTTGTTTCTGATTGTTTTCTCCGCATTTCTTTTCCTCTTATACTTTAATTGTTTCTTTCTCTTTTAATTAGGTTGGTTTCTGCACATGTTAATTTAGAGTATTAACGAATAAATTAGTGTCTTCTGTCATGGAATAATGTCTTTTGGCATTTTTGTTGGTATTGGGTGGGCCAATGTCTTCGACCATTATTTGTAAAAGGATTGATCGATCAGTCAGCGTTGCTTCCCCCCAAGGCTGGTCCGTGTGGTCGAGCAATCCGACGACCTTCGCCTGTACCATCCGGGCGCCACTCCGCCGAGCACTCCGCCGGATGGAATTGGGCAGACTGAATTGGCGGCCCAATATCGGCAGATGGCGGACGAATTGACGCAAAAGTTGAGAAAGGAGTTGGACGAGATGGAGTTGGAGCAGATGGACTCGGCACAAATGGCGCAACATTTGCAAATACGGCACCGAAAGGATATTGCCGGAGGATTGGAGGGCACCGACGCGTCACCGGTGGGTGGAACAGGGAAAGACCGGATAATCCATCAGCAACAAAAACAATTCGTAGGTGGACAAATTGCCAATATAGGTATCCGTCGGTTGGGCAATTTGTCAATGAATTTTTAAATTAAATGTAAAGAAATAAAAACCATTAGTTTATTTGAATGAATGGGAATTTTTATATACTTAAGTTCAAATTACAATTTTTGCTAAATAATTTTCGGACAGATTGTCCGGCGGGTAATTATTATAAGCAAAATAAAATATCAATGTGAATTTGTGTTTGTTGCTCACTTTCTCATAAAACGAGAAAAAGGGGCAATTGTTCGCATTGAGAAAGCCGCTTAAACGCTGTTGTTTTTTCGTTTGTTGGTGAAGGATTATGGGAAGCAGCGGATGGACGTCAAATGATCAGTTGGTCATCATGAATTGACTGATCAATTGTCATTGTCCGATTGATTGGGGCACTATGACAATTGGCCTACCGGACTAAGACAATTGGCCCACTAATAGAATAAGGACAATTGGCATATACGATCAAAAAAAAAATTTTTTTTTGTTAAATTTTTGAAATTGTAGGCTTAGGCTGCTTTTTCGCTAGGCGTGTATTTTATTTTCTTGAACGCTTGACAGAATGTGAGATGAAGCGCAATTTATTCACTCAAATGGGCAAATCCGTTGCCGACTTTCACCCGAAACCCCTTCAATTAGTGCAGGAAGTGCGCCATCGTTTGGCACGTCAATTGGAAAGTCATGTGGCCATTGTGGTGGCACAGGAAATGCGAAAAAGGTCATCATCAAGTGCATTGGCAGGACATGAAGAAGAGAATGAGGCAATGGCACCAGCGGAACCATCTGAACAGAAGCAGCACATGCTGAAGACGGCCTCATCATCCGGCGAGAACAGCGAGGACGACTTCGTGAAGGTGGAACGGCAACAGATGCAATCCATGGACACAAGTTGGGAACCAGGAGAAAACGGGAAAGGAGATGAACACATGCCATTCCAGTGGACCGCCAATCTTCCCGCGGCACTGCTCTGCACAAAGTGATGCAGGTGAACACGGCGATGGACAACGGCCAACACGGACTGACACCGTCGCCACAGATGGGAGGGCCGGTAACCGAGGAACACGAGGAGCAGGTGCGGGTCAGCATGTTCGAGGGCGACGGAGGGAGCACAACAGCGGACGAAATTGAATATGTGCCGGTCATTGTGGAGCGATCGAAGGTGCGGCGACGGATGAAAAATGGGAAAGGGAGAGAGTGGAAGAAACTCAAAAAAGAGGCATTGCAATGGCAAATGGCACACTTTGACTCATTTTCAAATGCCAATTAACGGATGGTTCTGCTTTTGATTTTCAGCGCTCCGAGTTGTCCCCTCCATTAAATGAGCGACCAAAGCAGCGACAGTTAGGAGCCGAGGAGGCAGAGCAGATGCACGCTCTGCTGCAGGAGTACGACCTTTCGGCTGGTGAAGTTGCGGTTGCTGATCCGATGGGGATGCCGGAAGAGCAGCCACAACCCCTCTGGGGACGGCAAGTGTCTTCCGGGGCGATGAGCTCGTCTGGTGGTGTCATCTCGCTGCCCGATTCGACCCAGCGGAACACGCCCGCCGGGAGTTCGTCCGTGCCCGAGTCGCCCGACTCGGCCGCCTTCGGTTTCGTCAAAATTCATCCGTTGGCGGATGCCGAAGTTGGTATTGGCACAAAAAGACAACAAAAAAGACAATTCAGTGAGGTAAATTTGCAGGTGAATGCAGCATCAGAAGCAGAAGTCTATGAACAGAAAGAGATGCCAAACAGCGAAATGACAAAGGAATTTTACGAACAAAAAGAGGGTAAATTGAAAGGGAAAATGAAAGCACCAAATGAACATTCATTTTCAGTTTACCAAATTGAGTCAACGGAGAAAATGGAGCAAAATAAACAAATGGATATTCACCTGCAAAAGTCATTTGGAATGGAAGAAACAATGGCAAACATTGAAATTGATGTTGGACAAAAGGCGGGACAACAGCAGCAAAACGGGGAAAAACAGAAAAAGGAAACAATGGGTGAATTGGAATGGCAGCAGAAGGAGAAGCAAATGCAAAGAAAGGAAACGATTGGGAAGAATGTGGGGGGAACAGTGCAGTCATCGTCATTTATAGTGGAGGAGGAAATGTTGGAAAGTGCGGCGGACGAATTGGCGGAGAAAGGCGCACAAAACGAAACGGACCAAAGGGGGGAACAACAGAGGGGGACCACTGGGGAAGCACAAATAACAGACGGAGCACAACAGCAATTCACGCTGCTCAAGAGTCCCGAGACGGCGGAGGCGGGTGGTGGTGGGAGTTCAGCAACAATGGCAACGAGTCGTCAGATTGGCACTAACGAAGCATTTGACCGGCCAGCAGACGCGGCACTCCTTTTCGAGGACATTGACGACAAGGACGTGACGTACGCGCCGGAGATTCAGTCATTGGAAGTGCCGCCGGACCAACTCAGCCAGACGGACTCGCTGAACTTATTGGACGAGGAACAGTTCTCGGAGGAGCATCAACGGATCATTATTACTGATCAAGAAATGCAGGCCACAGAATGCCAAAGAGCAGCAACAGCACGCGACAGGGAAGGTTGGGGAGCGAATGGAGCGGGCGGAGGAGGAGGCCGAAGCACCGCAACGCGAGTTGACGCCGCACGAGGAGGAAAAACTGCAGCGGATCATCGACAGATTGCGCAGGACGCCATCGCCGCAGAGGCACAGAATGTCACAACCGCAACTGCCACAGGCACCGCAATTTCTGCGCAGTTACTTCAACGACGAGTCCACCTCTTCACTGTCATCGACGGTAATTGCCATAATTTGGGCGGGCAATTAAAGGCTAATTAAATGGAAAGGTGTCACAAAAAACTATGCCAGGAAAGTTTAGTTTCAATCCATCCGGCAAAGTTCTCTGCTCAGTGCCCTGGGTGTGACGAGCACCCAGGAAATGCTTCTCCGCCTGACCAGCCTCGAGGCGCTGTCGGACGCAATGCGCAAGGCGGGCCTCGAGTCGTCCAATCTGATCTTCGGCATCGACTACACCGCCTCCAACAAATACCAGGGGGAACGCTCTTTTGGCGGTCAATCGCTGCATTCGACCGATTCCCAAGGGGATAATCCCTACCAAACGGTGGCATAATGAAGCGGCACAATAACAATGAATTAATTGGCTTATTAGGTGATCAAAATAATGGGACGGACTTTGGCCCCATTTGCGGGCCATGAGCACGGCATTCCCGTGTTCGGCTTCGGCGACTCGGCCACCGGCGATTGGACAGTTTTTTCGCTGAACAAAGAGAAAGACTGTGAAAATTTGGAGGAGGTTCTCAGGTTGATCAGCACTGTTGACAAAGACTTATGTTATTATGCCCAATTTGTTAGTGTGTACAATCGCATCACTCCGAACATCGACCTCAGTGGCCCCACTAATTTTGCGCCGCTCATTTACCGCGCCATGGAAATTTGCCAACGGCGAAGAGACGTATGAAAGAAAGCATTTCCACTTGAGCAATTAAAGAGTGTTTTCACAGTATCACATTTTGGTGATTATTGCGGACGGCCAAGTGACCAATGAAAAGGCCACCGTCAAGGCCATTGTTTCCGCGTGCCAATTTCCGTTGTCAATAATTGTGGTCGGAGTTGGCGATGGGCCTTGGGAGATGATGCGGGTCCATCGCCTCTTTTCGTCCTTTTCCAAAAATTCCTTTTTTAAAGATTTTTGACGAATCATTGCCCAAAAGACCGTGGGATAACTTCCATTTCGTCGAGCTTCATGAACTGCTCAATCAAAGAGCTGATCAGCCAATTGAGTCTCGCGAGTTGGCATTTGCCGTCCATTCACTTTTGGAAATCCCTGACCAAGTAAAACTGCTGTTATTCTGATAAAAATAAGAATTGATCAGGGTTTTTACTGCTTTAAATGATTGGTCTTTTCCTTTCAGTATTCGACCATTTGTAAGATGGGCCTTTTGTCATCGACCGCTTTTTTCACTCGGCCCCCTTCGCATTCGCCTCGTCGGTCCAAATCGCCAAAACCACTGCAGGGCACCATTAGATCAAAAGAAAATAACAGCGAGGCGAAACAGGAAAAGGAGACGAACTGCTGAAGGGGGGGGGGGGGGGGGAGCAAGTCGAAAATGCCTTTTTTGTTCGATTGTACCTTCAATTACTTTATTTTTTTGTTTTTGAAGAAGCGTTCCATTTTTGCACTTTTTGGGATTTATAACTCTTTTTGCATAATTGAAAATTATAAGAAAATGCCATAAAAAAGAAAAATAAACTCTTAAGGTTAGGCTTACTTCTAAAAATAGGAACAAAAAAATCAACCCCTAAATTCATATTTATTTGGCAATTTTTCATGACTTTTTTAGTCAAGACTCATTTCATAATTCCGGTATTAGAGTCTAGACATAATGGTACAGCATTTTCATACAAGGGTTAGGTTTATTATATAGGTACTTGTCTAGCGATAAGAGAGAGAAAACTAAATAGTTAAAATTCCTTAACACCGATTTTAAATTTTTAATTGAATCGGTCCAACTGAATCAGCCGAACTGGATTGCTCTGTACCGTATTCTTTAATGCCACCTAATTCATTCTCTTTTTAAAAAATTGCAAACCTTTGGACCTCATCCTTGTCCAATGATTGCCAACTAACAAAAATGTCTTTAAAAAAATCATAAGTATTCTGCGCCTAGGGTGTAAAAATCGTGCCAAAATATGACAACAATTATATGATTACGATTCGCGAATCCCTGGTGCCGAAGCATGCGCCTGACGGTCTTCTTCTGGCGCGTGGACATCAGCGCATCAGCTTGGATGCCCGTTTAAAAGGTGGCCAATGCTTTTATGTAGGATTATTCGTTTCGCGACTTTGCCTCTGAAACAAGAGACAATGTCGGCCATAACTCTGTTTATTTTTGGAGGCGAAATCAAATTGGGTGAAAACGCTTCTTCACTAACAATGCTATAAATATGCTTTACTTTAGAGCAGGGATGTCGCAAATCGTTAACGTATAATCGTTTTGTAATTTGCCACGTTTACATGCTTTAAAGAAATGACCATTTGTTGGAGGACAATTTTGTAGCCAAAAAATATGAATTTTTGACATTTTAACGAATGTTTTTCGCTCCCCAGCAAGCGATTAGACTCTAGCTCCAGCAGTTGTCAAATTTGGTCAGGACTGCATCCAATTAAATGTTACATCCCACAAACTAGGTGTCGAAAAAAATTCCTAGGGGACTTGAAATTTTTTTTTTTTCTAATAAGGCGGACAGAAAGAGCCCAAAATTTGCTAAAAATACCATTTGATTGAAGTGTCTACTGCCTTTTCTGAGCTGAGAGCCGTAAGCTTGAAAACCATGCTATACAAAAGTGCAATTTATACAGTATCCAAGGGAAAGTGACCGAAAATTGGTCATTTTTGGGACACAAGGTTTTCGAGTCTTCCGCCCGCTTCGGAGAGAAGAGGTAGACCCTTTATCACAAAAGCATTCTTGTAGCAAAATTTATGCTCTTTCTGTCCCTCATATCTTTTTCACAAAAAAAAAAATTCAAGTCCCCTAGGAATTTTTTTAGAACACCTAACCCTGCTTTTCAGACTGATTTGTCCCATAAAATGTCAATGTATTGAAGTAGTTGTTCAATTTGTATAATGAAAATATTTGTGAGATGTCTGCAAATGATGTTCATAACAATTGGATGCAGCTTGACCAAGTTGGACAACTGCTGCAGCAGACCCCAGTCGCCTGGGGGAGCGAAATTTTGATCACTTCAGATCACCATGAAGGAGTGATCTGACCGAGTCGGTGTTGTTAGCTTTTTTGATCAGCACCAAAAAATAGCTTTTATGAATTCTTTCAAATTTACAAAAAAAAAAAATCCTCAGGGGAATCGGCCTCAAACTGAGTCGGCCACACTCAATCGGCCCGCTGAATCGACGACACCTTATCTTATGTCCTTTTAAAATTTAAGTCACCTTACCGGTCCTTTGAAACCGAGCTCGCCGATCCGAGCCCTGTGTTTATATGATAAACCGGTGTGAAAACTCACTTTTGGAGTTGCAATGTCAGATGCGCACACTTCGCCGTTGCTTGAAGCAATTAAGAACAGCGGACGGCATTTTGTGTCAGGAGGAATTGCAGGTCACAAAGCCACCGGGACACGGGGGAGGGCGGCGGGGGTGGGATTAACTATTGGCTATTTGTTATTCTTCAAATCCAATATCCTCGCTTTCTAAATAATATTTTTTAATATTTTTAGGTATGGTCGAAGTTCTTTTTGCCCATCCATTTGACTGTGTGAAAACGCGGCTGCAAATTGGTCAATTTCGCAGTATTGGCGATTGTGCGCGTCGTACACTGCACAATGAAGGCCCATCAGGTCAATGCGGTCGTATCACTTATTTAAATTGTTTTTTTATCACCTATAATCTCATATTTGCTTCTCCCATTCATTTTGCTTAGGTTTCTACAAAGGCCTTTTGCCACCGCTCATTATCGAAACTCCAAAACGTGCTATCAAATTCATGGCCTTCGACGGATATTGGCGTCTTCTCCGTTCGGATGCCTTTCCCACTTGGCTCGTGAGAATATTTGTCCATTCTTACATCCTATCCATCCCATTTGGTCTTTTAATGTTCCCCTTCCTTCAGCATTACTCCCTGTCCGGGTTGTTCACCGGTCTCACTGAGGCCGTGCTCGTGTGTCCGTTCGAAGTGGTTAAAGTGCGACTCCAATCCGAGCTGAATACTCCACTTTTTCAGGTTAAAAACATTTTCAACAATTTTTTTTTGCCTCAACTCTTTATTATTAGTTTTCCGTTTTCCCGTAAAGAAATCTTTTCGTTTCTTTCATTTTTATTTTTCGTTGGTTAAGCAAAAAAGTTCAGCTACCATCGCCCGAGAGATTGTCCATTCGAATGGCTGGGGCACTGAGGGCCTTTACCGCGGCATTGGCGCAAACCTTTGGAGGCACGGCTTATGGAACTCATGTTATTTTGGCATCTATCATAATCTGAGGTTCTTAATATTTTTTTCTGTTCACTGTTTTTAAGTTTTTGGGTTTCAGAACCTTCCTTTGCTCCTCTCCAAAAGAGTGTCCGTCCTCCGCCGATTCTTCCGCCAACAAATTGGACAGGCTCAGCCTGTCCATGCGTCTTCTGATCGCCTCTCTCTCCGCCATTATGGCTAATTTGGCCAACATTCCGTTCGATGTGGCCAAAAGTCGGATTCAGGGGCCTCAGCCGACCACGGGACGACTTTACTTTACCACTTGGCAGTCCATCGCTTTGCTGCAGCGACAACACGGATTCGGCTCTATTTACAGGCAAATTCAAATTTAGAGAATTAATTAATACATAAAACATTTTGTGCGACCGAAAATTCTGCTTTTGTTGGTAAATACAATTTTGTGCGCACTTACAACAAAATGTGTTCAGGACTTTGTTTCCCTTTGCGTTTATTTTTGGCCCCGGCGGTGGAATGATGCTGGTCATTTACGAGGCCATTTATGGATGGTTGATCAAACAATCCATGCCCTTGAATTAGACGAATTGTATCCTCCTTTTGAATTAATGTTCTATATGTGATGCATTTCGAATTGCCAATCAATCAGGGTGGTTGTTATCTTTCAATTCGAAAATAGGGGCAAAAGGTCGCAATTATTTTCTAAGGGATTCAAAAATGTTACAAATAATGGCAATCCATGTGGACATTGCCACCAAAAATGGGCATAATGGCCACCCTATAGTCAATCTCTTGTGATATTACATTGTTTTTGTAATTTAGTATCTTTTAAATATAATTTGAAATTATTTTGTAAAATTTTATTTCTAGGTCGTTTCATAAAAAATTTCGTTTTTTAAATATGACGAAAAATGGCAGGTTCTAAGAAAAAATGGACACCCTTTTACACATACAATTCCGAAACGGGGTTAATGGGTTGGAAGCAGTCAAAAACATCAATTGTCCGATATTTCAGTGATTTAAAATTCTCTCGAAATTCATCCCTATGAAATTTCTTTCTTTTTTCATTTCCTCTTCCGTCTTCACTTTTCTTCTTTGTGTTCGTTTCCTTCCCCTTTTCCTTTTTGTCCCATTGTTGCCCCCATTCATCACTTTACCCCCCCCCCCCCCCCTCCCTCCTCACTTTCCTTTGGTCCAACTTAATCCGTCTCCGCCAATACGGTCAAATAAATAATGCCCTTTTTCTTCGTCTTTGCCAACTAAAAGAAAGGACCGATTTTGGAGTAAATTATCCCCGCCGGTGAATAAAGAAAAGGCGGGGAGATGGTGGGCAATAAAAGTGGGCAGCGATGACGGAAAGATGCCGACAATTGAAATATTTTATGACTTTTTTCTTCTTTAATTGCGGCATTGATGAAAAAACATGGGACAGTTAGTATTACGGTATTGCATTGCATTGTGATACTGTAACAGTGTTTGCTAACCGTGCCAATCGGTTGAACCTGTCAAATATTCAAATATGGCCATTGAAATTGAAATGTATCCAATTTCGGATATACATTCGAAGATTCAAAGGAAACGGACGAATTTGACCACCTGCTGATGAGAATGAATGGTGGCAAAAGGTAAAAGAAAAAATAAACAAAAAAAAAGTGATGGAAAAAGCAAAAGCAAACAGCACACATCAGAGAGTTATATTTTCAACAGATTTCAAAGTAGCCCAGTTCCGAACCCCGGACCCGAATTCGAAGACGAAATATCAGTGTGGGCGAAGTGACAAAAATATCAGTGAAAGACTTTCAGAGGGATGATCATTTCAGTACGGAAATTTATTTCAATAAATAAATATACTTATTCCAATCAATAAATTAATTTTTTGTTAAGCATAAATATAATTTTAAATATATTATTTCTTATATTTGATTATAGAGAAATAAAATGCATAACCACATTTTACCCATTCAATCATTTGCACTTTATTCATATTCACAATTATATGATAGACTAAGCTTTTTTGCCAAGTCATTATTTGTGAATTGGCCAATTTATTCTCTTTTATTTTTATAAAATTTCTCTTTAAATAAATTATTTTATTCTTATTCTTATAAAATTTTAGAATGAAGTTTTTACTTTTGATACTTTTTTCAATCCTTTGCCTTATTAACTTTGTATTTAATACAAAGTCAGAATTCGAGAACTTTATAAAAAATGAAGAAGCGATGAAGGGACCAAATATTGCCGGCTAAACAAAAAAGGGTAGCTACTAAGTCTTGGTTGAAAAAAATATAGTAATATATTTTCAAATGATAAATTTTCAAATTTATTCAATAAAGAAAGCATCCAAAAGAAGGGAAAAAAGCCGCTTACACTTTTGGATATAAGGTCTGGTCAAATCTCCAACAATTTTTTAAGTTTGTTTCTGTAGCATTGAATTGAAATAATAGACGATAGATCTATTTTTTTTTGAAAGTTCTTGTAAATTTTTTGTTGTTTTGTTGATAAAAGAATGTTCGGTTTTTGAAGTTTTACACCGTGTGATAAGCCTCGGGGAATTTCTTCTTTGAGAGATATTGAAAAACCTATTTGGGTTAAGATGGGTTTCATTTTTTTAAATTTTAATAGCGGTTAGAAATCTAAATATTTCCCCTGGTTTCGAATGTTGAAATATTGAGGTATTTTAAACGGTCAGAGTACGAAATTGGGGGGAGGTGACACTTCCAATGAATTTTCCTGGTGAAAAATCTTTGAAATTTTTCAAGCCGATTTATATCTTTTTTTTTGAGTGGGGACTCCAATTTGTGGGGTTCTAAAGGGGGGGGGGGGGTTCTATCTTAGGAAATACGGTAATATTGTGTTTGATACATGCCCTAAAAGACTGATTGTCGTTTCCAAGCATTTTGAATATAATTAGAATTTTCCAAGCATGATCAAAGTGAGTTTTTGAGTCCAATTGAGAATAAGAACCTAACTTAAACACATAACAAATGCCGAGAAGAAAGGGGCAAACGAAAAAATCAGAATAGGACAAAACGTCGCCGAGAAAAACAGTAAAAAAGCCAAAGTTCTTACGAATAACTTTTTTGAGTTTTTTCAAAAAATTTTTGGTGTTTGTTTAAGAAAAATATTGGAATTTTCTGAAAACCCTTTGAAATTATTCCCATTTTATTTCTCACCCATTTTATTCCTCCCCCCCCCCCCCCCTCAATTAATCTCCCCGCTAATCAAATTAGAAAGGACGAAGACGGGAGCAATGATGGAGCAACGAAAAGAGATTGTGGGGATGAAATTCGGAAGTCAAATTATATCTTTTTATTATTATAATTGTATTTAGTTCGAATTTGGGTCCGGACTCTGAAGACTTTGTTGTGCCAAATAACCAACAATAATTTTATTCAATTAACAAAACAAAATGATCAGGTATTCAATAAACAAAAACAACAAATGATGACAGGGCCGGGAAAGGGACCATCTCCTCCGGGGGAGGAGGGTGAGGGGCCCCCAGATCCTCCCCACCTTACCCCCAGCTCCGCCTCCCTGTCCACCGTTCGCTCCACCCCATCGGCTCCACAGCCAGCCAGTGACAACTCCGGACCCAAAGCCCAAAAGAACGCCCAGAATACCCAGCGATGCGAGCCCACCCCCGCGCTGCTCCTTATACTCCTTAAAGGGGCAATAAGTGAGACAAATTCCATGAGGCCAAACATTCACCCCCACCCTCCCCGCGCCCTCTTTCGGTGTGTCCGACCCGTCAACAAAGACAAACCTCGATGACATCGTCCTCCTCCATTTCCATCGTTTTTGGCGTGTCGTCGTCGTTCACTCGAAAGGATGGTCTCTTAACATAGGGTTTTCTCGCACTTTTTTAAATTTTAATTTCGCCGAATCCCCCACCCCCTTTTTTTTGTTGTCCCGTCCAAAGCTGGACACCGGTACACTCGGCGTACGCCTTCTTCAATTTGCCCATGGACGTGCCGTACTTGACCCGGAAGCGAACTTCGTTCGTGTCCTAAAAAGGGAATAATGTAAGGGATTGAATGGGAGCGATAGTGTCCAAAACATACATGGCCCACGACCTTCAATGTGATGTACTCGTCAGGATCCACAGCAACAGTCTGCCTCATGTCACGAACGGCGAAACGACCAAGCGGAGCGTAGTCAGTGTTTGTCGAAATGGAGCTTAGATTCGTGATCAGTGACCCCGAAAACTCCCTGTTATCAATTTTTAGTCCAAAATAAAGTTCAGTGACGAAACGCACTAACACGTTCTAGAAAAAGAAATAATAAACAAAATAATATGGAGGATCTAAACAATCCTACACTACATAGTATACAAACCAGGGTGTCTATAATACATTTTCCTCCTTTTGGACCTGGCCGCCTCCTTTTTGCCTCCTTTTTGAGTTTTGCCTCCTTTTTGACTTTTTCAGTATTTTATAAGGAAATCGATAAAAATTTCCAAAAATGGCCATTTTTAGGCTTAAATCCATTAGCAAATCAGACCATAATTTCCAAAATTTTCCCCGCTGGCGCCTATCGGCACCACCTTCTTCGGCCCCTGTGAGTTTTAAAAATAGGTGTTTTTACTGGGTTTTCTTGCTTTTAGAAGTTTTTTCAAAATGAGATTTTTGACCCCAAATGATGATTTTCTAAATTTTCATTTGGGAGCCCTGTTCTTAACTCACTTGTGTCGACTAAGCTCAATCTAGGCTTACAAGCTCTTTATCTCCGACCCGAATTGCTCAACAAAGTGAAAACTAGCGAAAAAAAATGCTGAATAAAGCCATTTGAGCAATTTTTGCCTTTTTATACGCATTTTTTAAAAATGCCTCCTTTTTGATGTAGTGAGATAGACACCCTGATACAAATCAATGCAGAAATTTTGAGTATTAATACGTAAATGTCGACCGAAAAAAGAATAAAATAAATAAAAAGTCGGCTTTTGTTGGTAAATATAATTTTGTGTGCACTTACAACAAAATGTGTTCAGGACTTTGTTTCCCTTTGCGTTTATTTTTAGCCCCGGCGGTGGAATCAGGGATGGAGGAAATTTCTTTCGTCCTACATTTTCGGCACTTTTTCAGTTTCGTTTTTGTGTTTCATTTTCGTGCGCCAATTTTTTTTCGTTTCGTTTTCGTCAGAGCAAAATTTCGACGAAAAAGCACTGGTAAGAATTGGGTTTCTGAGGTCAAAAATAGTAGAGGAATTAAAGAAAAAAAAATTTAGGTGGAAAAATTCATCTAAATTTCTTATGTTAAAGACTCGGTCAATTGGTATTTTGGTGCAGTATTTATCGGTCGGGGTCAGTTTGGCGTGGGCCGTTTTGGCGCGGTTTGATATAACTTTTCTCAGAGTCAACCAAACTAAGCATTCTTAATATTATTCGATAGCTCTAGTCAGGTTATATAAGCATGTTAAATTAAAAAAAAAATTGATCCAGTTTATAAAAAGTTATGTTCAAAAAAGTTCGAAAATTTAAGGAAGTCGATTTTTCCGAACTTTTTTGAACATAACTTTTTAATACCTTAACCAAATTTTTTGAAATTTTGCACGCTTATAGAGGGAAAGGTCGCGGTGTCGACAGAGATAGGTGCCGCCGGCCGGGAAAAATTTTCAAAATTTGAGTGTGTTTTAGTAAAAATTTTCGCTTCTCGCATTTTAATTTTGATCTCGCAACATCCCTGGAATACGGAACCGTTTTGGCGTGGGCCATTTTGGCGTGGCTGGATAAAACTTTTCTCAGGCAACCAAACTAAACATTCTTAGTGTCATTCGATAGCCCTAAGTGTTCTCTATAAGCCTACATAATTTTTAAAAAATTTGGTCCACCCAATAAAAAGTTATGTTTAAAAAAGTTCAAAAAATTTCAAATTTCGTAAATTTTCTTGAATTTTTGGACATTTTTGAACATAACTTTTTATTAACTGGCTCAAATTTTTTAAAATTTTGCAGGCTAATGGAGAACACTTAGGGCTATCAAATGATATCATAAATAAAAAATTTGGTAGCTTTGGAGCAAAGTTATATCCAACGACGCCAAAATGGCCACGCCAAAACGGCCACGCCAAAATGGCCACGCCAAAATGACCCAGACCGCTGGAATACGCCGTAATTACTTAGTTTAAATGAACAGGTTTTTGATTCATTTGTAAATTAATATTAATTTTTTGACACGATTGTATGTTTTCTTTTGGGAAACATCAATGATAGGCTACCGGTCCGAGTGCCGAATAGAACAAAAAAAAATTCCGAGTTCCGAATGGCACAAAAAAAACCAAAATGGCTTTTGTTAAAAAAATGAAAACATAAAAGCCTAGACCTAGTCAAGCTTAAGCCTATGCCAAAGTTTAGACCTAAACTAAGCTTAATTATAGAGGGCGCACCTACGTTTTGTCGATTCGACGTTTTGTCGACTCAGTCAAAAAGCTACATTTTTCGACTATATGTTTTGTCGACTATACGTTTTGTCGACTCAGTCAAAAAGCTACATTTTGTCGACTATATGTTTTGTCGACTCCACAATTTGTCGACTCAGCCAAAAATGCGCGTTTTGTCGACTCAGTCAAAAATTCAAGTGTTGATTTTGTCAAAATTATTCACGAAATTTATTTTTCATAATTTTAGACGCTGAACAAGACCCTCCCCCCTCCCGCCCATAAAGCAAATTATGTTCACACCATATTAATTTTATTACAAAAAAAAACACTTTCGGGAAATAGAAAAATGAATAACAACGTTCAACGGGTCCACTCTGTCCACCGCACCAAAAAGTTTACGCTTTTCCCTAAAAAAAGAGAAAATAAATGAAAATAAAATAAAATAAAACTCACCGCCTAATAATTGCACCCAGTGCCTGCTCATTGCCCAACGCCACAAAAGTTTCATCTTTGGTGTTTGCGCGAAGTTCTGCTAATACCTTCGATGGTTTTTGGCGCGGCTTTTCACGCGAAACCGCCTTCATCATGCTGCGTTTTTGTTCCGCTTTGTGCCATGCAGGATCTGGGAGGTGATTGTGCTCCCTTTTGCGAAGAACTCCCTTGATTGCGGTGCCGCCGCCGTCGTCTTCATTCATTATCGTTGCGGTTGCACCACAGTCTCTATTGGAGCAGCGGAACCACTGTCCTCTACTGCGAGTGAAACTGAACCCTAAAACAAGAAAAAAAAAATGTTCCAATAATTTAACGCCAACCCTGGTTCCAGATGCATAACCCTCCCATAGTTGTTGTTCCGCGCTGAAATTCGATGAGTTCTCTGTTCTCTTCATCGCTTTCATCCGATTCGGAGTCTTCGTCCAGTTCCATCTGTTGTGTTTCATCGTGTTGCGTGTTGATAACACTGTTGTCGTAATCAGAAGACTCTCTTAGTCGCTTGGGTGCTCTCCGTCGCTGTTGTTGTTCAATTTTACTTCGAATTGGTTTCATTTTTGCTGAAAACAGATACATAGATATAATAAATGGATAATAGAAAGAACTAAAATATATCCCTGATAATTTGTTTTAGACTATACGACTTATTCAAGTCCGAATGTTCGATATTCGAAAAGGATGTTTAATTGGGCGGTTCTGCAACCGAAAAATATAGGAATAAATTTTTGATAATAATTTTTGACCGAGTCGACAAAACATAGAATCGACAAAACATCGATTTTTGACTGAGTCGACAAAATGTGGAGTCGACAAAACGTGGGGAGGCGTTATAGAGTAGTGTCTGTTTAAAAAAATCATTCGGAACTCGGCCTTTTCGGCACTCGGACATTATTTACACTATTCGGTACTCGGAATTTCGGCACCCGGAGCGGAAGCGAAATTGACCATCAAAACGGCCACGCCAAAGTGGCCACGCCAAAATGACCCAGACCGCTGGAATACGCCGTAATTACTTAGTTTAAATGAACAGGTTTTTGATTCATTTGTAAATTAATATTAATTTTTTGACACGATTGTATGTTTTCTTTTGGGAAACATCAATTATAATAGGACACAAAATGTTTTAGGACACGTAAAGTGATAATTGGACGCGTAAAACCGACCAGAACCTAATTTAATTATGGAAAAATTTTGCTTCTGAAAAATTTGTTTTTTCGTTTCGTTTTATACGAAAACGGTTATTTTTCGTTTTCGTCCGCCAAATTTTTTTTCGCTTTGTTTTCGTTTTTAAAAATTTTATTTTTTCGTTTCGTGTTTCGTTTTCGTTGCGAATGCTCTTTTTCGTTTCGTTTTCGTATACGAATTTTTTTTATGAATTTCGCACACCCCTGGGTGGAATGATTGGTCATTTACGAATAGGGTTCCAAGAGCAATTATGTAGCAAATTTTGTGATCTTTCTAATGGGACTACTCGTTTTTTCCCCTCCAAATGGGAAATCAAAACGGAAGACATATCACTCGACCAAACTAACAAATGAGGACTCCGTTAAAAATTAATGTTATTTATTGAATTGTAAAATGATATATTTCCCCCAAATTTTGCCTTTTTTCTTAATAGTGCTTTTTTCTTTCGTCAATTTTAACTAAAACAAAAATTTATGAACACTTGAACAAATAGTACCACCTTCTTTTTTTCATATGTAAATTGACCATCTTCGGTAATAAAACGCCAATAAGCGTCACTTTGTCGTATTTTTTCAGTGTTAATTTGATTATTCTCTCCAATCGCTTTCCCATCATCATTATTATTTTCCTTCGCAATTGTTGCCTCTGGCAAAAAACAATAAAACATAATGAAATCTCTTGGAATGAATGTCCTGCACATCGCCATTCTTTGATTGCTTTATGGAGGGGGTGGCGGAATTGCGGGAGAGGCCCTCCCATGGATTTTTGTCCCCCCCCCCCCCCCCCCCCCCACTTCGTCCTCGTCAGTCCGTTCGTTCGTTAAACCTCTTCTTATCTGCGGATGATGGCGCAGTCAGATAAGAAAGGAAGACTGGAGTAGTTACACTATCCTTTTTCATTGGATTCCGGGAGTTTTCCAAAATTCTGCAAAATTTCAAAAAAATTGATTTAATTTCAAAAAAAAATTGTACAAAATCCCTGTAAAAATTGGTTTTAGACTTTTTAGTTTTTAGACATTTTTTGAAATGGAGAACCCATAAATCGAATGACATAACACGTAGAATTAGGATAACTTAGAAATATGTTTTGTTTATTTTGCACGGCGCCGAGTTGGTCCGCGCCGTTTTTTTATGACTAAAGAAATTATTGAAAATCTCTTTAGATACAATGGGATCGTGATTGTTGTTGCATTTTTGTTCATTTATAACTTATTTCGATACAGTCAAAAAAAAAAGTGTAGCAGTTTCAATTTCGCTTTGTCCTCCAAATCCTTTCTTATGTGTTACAAATTCCCACCGACGAGACACATGCCGCCTATTACTTTATTCATGTTTCATCCAAAAACTTCGGATTAATCAGATAAGATTCTTTTAAGACTTGTACTTTTTTGGTTGTGTCTGTTTGAGCCGCAAGGAGAAAGGGGAAATGGGGGCGGGGCAGAAAGAGTGTGGAACTATAGAAGAGGGTAGAGAAGTGCGACAAAAGGAGGGAAAAGAATAAAAGATGGGGTGGGGGGGGGGGGAGAATGGGTGGAAAGTGACGAGAGAGTGTGGCAGGGAAAGGGCCGCCTACCCCTCCCCCCCTTCCCCCCGGGGGATATGAAGTCCCTCCCCCTCCGCTGGTCAAGAGATGGCTCACCCCCGCCCCGACCCGTCCATTCTTCCGGTTAAATCCCATCATCCAACTCAATTTCCTTCTGCACTTCCCCTTCATTAATTCGTTACCACAGTTCCTCTCCCGTTTTGTCTCCCAATTATTGCATTATCTTTAGAGAATCCCCGTTTCCCTCCCCTTTGGGGGCATTTTTTCTCTCAAATCCGCCGGTTGAACGAACGTCTTTTCCCTTTGTCTAAGTCACTAATTAATTCTTTAAATTTCCGTCCACTTTTGTTGACCTCTAAACAATGTTTTGTCCTTGGTCGAGAGGGGAAAAAGGCATAAGACACATTCATTCCATCATTAATTCATTCTTTCGTTCGTTAGTCCTTTTCTTCCGTCCGTCGTTTACACAATCTTTTCCACTCCGATTCCACCGAATTTTGTTCCTTCGTGTGCCTTTGCCTGTCTTTCTCGATGTCCCCCCCCCTCCCCCTCCCCTCCCCCATTAGGCAATCATTCCCCCCGCCCCTCCCTCCCCCTTGGGGTTCTGTTGCATAAACGCACACAAATCTCAAAAATGTTTCCCCTGGCCCATCCCATTTCTTTATTTTGATTCTGCCGCCGATCCTAATAAATGAGGTTATTTTCATTATTACATTGGTAGTGTGTGTTTCACTTGTCCTCCCGATCCCCCTCCAAAAGTGTCCAACCAAACATTAAGGTTTTTTTAAATTTCTTTGAGTTTCTATATTCTTTTTCATTTTTTATAATATTTTTTCAATTTTATGCCAATTTCCCTTCCGTCGTCCCTTCACATTTTTTTTTTTGTCCTTTAGTTTTGATTTTGTTTGCCCAATTTTCCATTTGTTTCTTCCTTTAGCACGTATTCTGCTTTAAACCACCTTCCATTAATGGACGATGAGTGAATGAATGCGAAAAGGGGAAGGGGGGGAAAGATGCATTGGCCACGCGATGGGAGGGGGAGAGAACAAAGGGGGCAAAGGGAGGGGAGGAAATAAAGGGGGAGGAAGGGAGGAGGAGGGGGGGGGGGCAATGTAAGCAAAGTGAACGTATTGCTCTTCCATTGTCTTTTTTTTTCTTTCCCCAATACCAATGGCCAAATAAAGGCTTGAGGATTTTTTTATAAAAAATTCACATAAAAATTAATATCCCTTTTTTCTCTCTCTTTCTCTCTCTCTCTCCCTCTTTCTCCCCCTCTTTCTCCCTCGCTTCCCTCCCAACTCTTTACCCTTTTTTTCTCTCTCTCTAAACCTATTTTTCCCTCGATTCCCTCCAAACTCTTTCCCCCTTTTTTCTCTCTCTTTCTCCCTCGCTTCCCTCCCAACTCTTTCCCCCTTTTTTCTTTTCCTTTTGTTTATTTTTTGTTTTCATTTACCCATTTTTAATCTCACAAAACTTTTTCCAAATTCATTTTTTATCATTGCCAGTGTTTCTTTTTTATTTTTAACTTTTTAATTTTTCCTTTCCAGCCAATGCGTAATAACAGAAAAAGGACAGCCAAAGAAACGGCATCGCTTCAGCAGGGGACGAGCGACGAATTGAGTACCGAAAGAAGCGAAGGAATTGGCCAACTTCGGAACCGACTCGGTTGGCCAGTGGAGGTCATCGAAAAGAAAAAAAGCACACGCAATTAACAATTTTTAATAAATCCCTCTGCTTTCTTTTTCAGTGGTTCGGCACTTTTCCCATTCGAAAAGTAACGGCAGAGAATGTGGCGAAACGATTGGATGAACTGCTCGAACTTGGGGAGGGGAGCAACGACGACGGACCGACAAAGAATGGGACAACAACAACAACAGAATGGGGAGGAGGGGGAAAAAGACACGGAACACGGGCATTTTTACGCATCAGTGAGACGACGGTGGAAGTGGTGGGAGAGACGGAGGACAGAAGGGAAAAGGTGGGACAAAGTATCAAAGAAAAAGTGAGTGACATTGGGACAAATCATGGACAGACAAATGGCCAACGGGTGGGGCAATTTTAAAGTGGAACAATTATTTATTTTTCCAAAATTTGACAATATTTGGCCATCCGTCTCCGCTCCCCTTTCCCCTTTGTTTCCGCCCAATTGCCCCTCCATTTGATGCTGCGTCTCTCCCTCCCATTGGACCTCAAATTTAATTTTGGGTTCCCCTTTTCGACCTTCGCCTCCCTTTCCCTTTCCCTCTCCAACCTTTGGCCCAATTCATCCGCCTAATCCTTCACCTCCCCCCTTCTCCCCTCTTCACATTTTGCCTTAAAAAGCATATAATTAATTATTTTTGAGAGAATGGGAAGGAAATCTTTTCCCTTAGTTAATTTTCATTTTGAAAATGAAAATATTCCATTGTCAAATTTGATGGATGGCCAATGGCCATTTGCTAATTGCAAATTTAGTCACCGATATTTAAATGGCACGAGTGAATCCGACCCCAAATTTGAGCAATTCAACTTCCAACGCGCTGTTTACCATTTCCCGAGTTTTAAAGTGCCATATAACTTGTGGAAAAGTCCGTTTTGGCGTTTATTTACGCAACTAATCGGATTAATTTCTCACATTTGCCCAATTTTCACCAAAATGCGATAAAAATGAGGACGGTTCGGCTGATGAATAAGTGAGAGAGTGATGGATAATGAATGACCTTAATCTCTCCTTCGATTAAGACGAGAAAATGTGCAAAATCAACGGGAATTGCATACATTTGGGGGACGGCACTCGAAAGTGCCAACGAATTGGAAAATTAAAATAAAAAATACTGTAATCTGAGAATAAAAATAAAAATGCCGATAAAAAGGAAAGAAAAATAAACTGAATAAAATTGAATCTATTCATTTATAAAACAACAGATTATTTTCTTCTTTTTTGTTTTTTTTCACTTCATTCCACAATCCCATTGGAAAATTTGGGAAAAAATTTGCATAAACATTCAGTGAAAACTTCGGCGAGAAGAGAATTATGAGAGGTATTTGTATTTTGCATTGGCATAATTATTCCATTTTGGGCGAGAATTGTCTATGGTTGGACCGATTGAGAGAATCTCAATTTTTTTCAATAATTATTTGGTTGAGCATACCATTGACCGTTCGGCACTCCTCCAATTTCGACCACTTTTTTCTGGCCAATTCGTTTATCCTTTACACTTTTCTGTGCCACTTTTTGCCCGTCATTTGCCGATTTGTCCTTTTTTTTGCAAATTATTCAAATGGCCTTCGTTAGTTGTTCACCCTTCCCCCCCTCCGTTTTTTCGTTTGTTTTGCCACCCCTTACGGTTTTTTGTTGTTTTTCTAACCCTTTTCACCTCCCTCCGTTTTTTGGTTGGTTTTCTGTTTCTTAAATGACAAAAAAATGCAATTATTTAACCTCTAAATGGTTGAAATGTTCTTCCAAATTAGCATTTCTGACCATGTCATTTCTTTGACAAATGTCACTCTTCCGCCGGCCCGTCATTTTCCTTTATTAAGCCAATGAATTTCTCGGGTCGTCCGATTTGACAAGCGCCAATTAGTGTTAAACTCGACCAATTTAGAGTAATCTCAGCGCATTTTGGTGACTTATTTGTGAAATAAATGAGATTAACATCCAAACAAAGCAAACAATTGGAAGAAATTGGAGAAGAGTTTGACAGAAAAGTGAGTAGAAAAGAACAGTGCCCATGGCGTACAATGAATGAATGGCACTTGACACTTTTATGGGAATGAACGCCGAGTTAAGAGGGCCATCCATCCAACACAAAAAGGGGGGGGGGGGGGTCACAGCGGAGTGTTCTATTGCTGATGTTTGTGTTCCAATTCATTCCCCGAGGGGAGAGGGGGAGGGGGGGGGGGGGGAGTAAAGTATTGTTTTGGAAAATAAAAGGACTTTGGGCGGAGGGGGGGGGGGAATCACCAAAGCAGCAGCATGAGCACAGAAGAGAAACCTTTTTGAGTGTTTTCAATGGAAGGACCAAGCAAATGCCAATACTTCAGTGATTGAAAATTCCTCTCGAAATTCATCCCTATGAAATTTCTTTCTTTTTTCATTTCCTCTTCCGTCTTCACTTTTCTTCTTTGTGTTCGTTTCCTTCCCCTTTTCCTTTTTGTCCCATTGTTGCCCCCATTCATCACTTTACCCCCCCCCCCCCCCTCCCTCCTCACTTTCCTTTGGTCCAACTTAATCCGTCTCCGCCAATACGGTCAAATAAATAATGCCCTTTTTCTTCGTCTTTGCCAACTAAAAGAAAGGACCGATTTTGGAGTAAATTATCCCCGCCGGTGAATAAAGAAAAGGCGGGGAGATGGTGGGCAATAAAAGTGGGCAGCGATGACGGAAAGATGCCGACAATTGAAATATTTTATGACTTTTTTCTTCTTTAATTGCGGCATTGATGAAAAAACATGGGACAGTTAGTATTACGGTATTGCATTGCATTGTGATACTGTAACAGTGTTTGCTAACCGTGCCAATCGGTTGAACCTGTCAAATATTCAAATATGGCCATTGAAATTGAAATGTATCCAATTTCGGATATACATTCGAAGATTCAAAGGAAACGGACGAATTTGACCACCTGCTGATGAGAATGAATGGTGGCAAAAGGTAAAAGAAAAAATAAACAAAAGAAAAGTGATGGAAAAAGCAAAAGCAAACAGCACACATCAGAGAGTTATATTTTCAACAGATTTCAAAGTAGCCCAGTAAAACAGGGCTGCCAAATGAGGCTTTAGTCGCACATTTGTAGTTTTAGAATGGCCAAGGAAGCTAATTTTTTAAATGAATTGTTTTGTGGTTTTTGAAACTATTTTTCAAAATCCTCTATGCAAAAAAAACTTTTAAATAACCGAGAGAGTGAAGGTTATATATTGGTCCTTTTTAAAATGGAATAGGGCTTTAAAACTAGGTTTTTGAAAATTTTCATGAGTAAAACTGATTTCAAATTTTTTTAACTGAAAAATTTGAATAATATTATATTTGACACATGTCTTAAAAGACTGATTGTCGTTTCCAAGCATTCTTTGAATATCTAATTAAAATTTTCCAAGAATGATCAAAGTGAGTTTTTGAATTCCATTAAGAATAAGAACCTAACTTTAGCACAAAAAAAAATGGCTTGAATAAAGGGACAAACGAAAAAATCAGAATAGGACAAAACCCGAGAAAAACTTTGCCAGGAAAAAATTGCCAAAAGTTCTTAGTTTTTTTAAGAAAATTTCCGAAAGTTTACGAATAACTTTTTTGAATTTTCTTCTAAATTTTTATTTTTTTTTTGGTTGGTTTGAGAAAAACACACTTGAATTTTTCTGAAAAACCTTTGAAATTATTCCCATTTTATTTCTCACCCATTTTACCCCTCTCAATTAATCTTCCCCGTCCTTTCCCATTGGTCTGTCCGTCTTTCACCGCGGATGTCCCTCTCCCTCAATTTCAAATTGCGCAGCATTAAAAGGGCAAAGAATGTCAGCCAACAGATGCATTAGTCCTTTTGTCCCTGTTGCGATCTCTTCCTCCCCCCCCCCCCCCCCTCTCTCTCTCTCTCTTTTTCCTCCCCCCCCTCTCCCCCTTTTCCTTTCTCTCCCTTTTTAATTGACTCTCTTTTTCTTCCACCTGCTGCCATTCTTTCGCATCCGCCGGATGAGAATGAATGAATGACTTTGTCCGATTTTTCCGTTGACCTCCGTTTTCGGTGCATTTAATGGTAAATTGAGAAAACAGAAAGAACCAGTCGAATGATGGATCATTTGGAATTATAAATTTCATTTTTCTCTTTTCGGTTGTTCCTCCCTTTGCTTATTCAATGGACTGACTTATCGGTAGAATAAATTCCCCAACTCCCCCATCATCTTCGGCATATCCATCATTCATTCATTCTTTTCTCCTCCGTTGGCATTTTATTTTGCATATTCAAATTATTTCTCGGCACCCTCAAGAAATAAATGGTTGAAAGTGGTTCAAAAATGATGATAGGTCATGGGAAAAGAATGAGCACGCAAAAAAGACATTTCTTAAAAAGAAATGCAAATTTCGATGAGAAAATGCCAAAGGAATTGTTTTTTTCCAATTGGCAGGCGCCTTTGCCTCTCCTCAGCCACTCTTTGCGAAAAGTTTGCTGCGCGGTGTGCCGCGTTCGCACCGCTCAATTGGCGTATATCACACGTGAGCAGCATTCGCACCACGGTCACCACGTGCCCGGCCGCAAGTTGTGCCACGTCTTCCGCGTCAGCACACCCCTCCATGCGCAACGCATTCAAACGGCACTTGCGGAAGCATTCCGACAACAAAAGCAAAGTGACGACACGGGAGAGGGGGAGGAGGTGCCAAACTGCCACAAAGGCAATGATGAAAAGGATGATGAGACGAGGACCATGCTAATGGCATGGCACCCTCCGGACAATGCCATGTGCCGGGCCAAAGCCAATTTCGAGTCGGCCGATGCATTGTACGGAATCAATGAGGGGGCAGTAACGGCAGAGAACGCACTGAACTCTCCGATGAAGAGGGTAATGAATGAACGAAGAAATGACCGTAATAATTAGAGCCAACCCAGAGATAATGATGTAATTAACAAACTAATTAATCTGTCAAAAACAATTAAATTGACTGGCGGAAATCATAACTTTTGAAGGGCACTCCGTCGCCTTTCTCTTCTCCATTCTCTGCCCAAATGCGCTTTTCGTCTTCGTCACTTTTCCAACGCATCTTTGGCGGAAGTTCCGCTACGCCGAAGAAACAATTTACTGCTGCGGCCACCGCGTGCAGTCCGGCAAAGAAAATGATGACACCGAGCACAATTGGTCAGTTAAGCGATTGGTTGGCTATGCGGGAGGAATGAACGTTAAAGGACCGATTGATTCCTTTTGATCTGATCAGAGACTGACATTTGCCATATGAACCGGAACAGAATAGCGGAGCAGGACACTTCTTTCCCGCCGTTTCTTTCCCAGAACATTTCTTTCCCAAAATTGTTTTTTAAAAACCTAACCACCCCCCTAGTTTTTCTGAAAAACTTAACCCCCTTGTTTTTTGAAAACTTAAACCTATTTTTCTTTTAATCTAACCTATACCCTAATTTTTTATGAAAACGTAGCCACCAAGTTTTTGGTGAAAGATAGAAAATTCTTTAGGTTTTCAAAAAAACTAGGCTTGGGTTTGGAAAAAAACTAGGGGTAGTTTTCAAACAAACTTAGGTTTAAGTTTTCAGAAAAAAGTTTGGTTTAGGTTTCTAATAAGAACTTTGGGCATAAGGCCTTAAAAATATAAAGGGGGGTAGCTTTGTCAAAAAACTAGGGGGTGGTTAGTTTTTCTAAAAACAATTTTGGGAAAGAAACGACGGGAAAGAAATGTCGCGTACCGACAGATTGTACACTAATCACATCACGGAGGATTAACTGATCCGTCGTTCCTTTTGTTAGGCTTTCGTTTTCGTAAACCGCGTTGGCCTCTCTCCTCTTTGCGTTCCTCCGCTGTCTCCGCAACGGCACTGACAAAGCGTTCTTCCGATCAGCTGCCCCAATCCCTTCGATGGCATCTCTCCTCGCCGATTAGGACAACGGAAGTGCCGACCAAAAGTGAAAAAGTGTGGCTTAGTTTTAAATGAATTATTAGTAATTATATGTAAAATCACTTAAATTTATTTTCCTTTCACTTTTGTAAAAACCTCACAAAAGGTCATTAAAAATAATTTTACAAATTAACCATTTTGTTCCTCTCATTTTATCTGATCATAATTTTAAATTTTCTGTGAAAGTGTGCAAATAAATCCGAGTCACTCCTTTCCTTGTGACTTTTTGTTTGTTTAAAAGTGGAAATGGACTTTAAATAACAGCAAAAAATGCGCAATTTAAATTAGGAAAAATTATTTTTAATTTTTTTAAAGTGGGAAAACGACGGCGAAATGTCACGGCCAAATAGCACAAAAGACGGGGAAGAAGAACTGTTGTACGACGACAGAATGTGAGCACATTGGGAAGAAACAATTGCAAATTAATGCCAATTCAGTAAAGAATGGATTTATCCGATGAATGTTGGCACAATGGTCGAAGAGTTGGACAAATTGGCCTATTTTTGCCGACCGCAAGAAAAGTGGGCAAATTAATTATTTATTAGTTTCAAAGGAGACAAATTCAGAGACACGGTGATGAGTCATTTGCGGGAAATGTCAGTCGGCCATTTCGCACTGCGACTGTCCGGCACGAGGCGAAGGTCGTGGGGAGGAAAAAGGCACTGCCCCTGAGGGATGGGGGGGGGGGGGTGGCACTCACACCGACAAAAACTATTTAAAATGCGAATTATTTATAAATTTTCAGATTTTTGGCGCTGACCATTCGAGTGGAAAAGGATGAGAAGAGTCCGAAAGGGATTGCCCATTATTTGGTGCTACGCAATGAGCACGGATTTCGCATCAAAGTGAGTGGGAAATGCCTTTGCGGTGCCTTTGCTTTTTTTTTCGCCCATTTGTAAATTTGATAATCCATCCCCCAGGGTTCCAAACGTTATTTCCAATCGCTTCCCATGCTGATCACTCACCATTCGGTGATCACTGACCAATTGCCGTGCCGTCTTTTGTTGTCCGATTGGAGATGGACAAGGTGAAAGAGCACATCATTTTATTGTACAAAAATACTTTCAAACAAATGAGCAATTTAAATGTTCCTTTAGGGGCCATGAAAATCACCGACGACGGCAAAGCAGCGGGGGAAGCACTTTGGCAGTGCTGAGGGCGACGGAAGGACAAAACGCAATGGGAGGAGCAGCAAACGGAACGGAGGTGAACAGAAAAAAGGGGGAAAATATAAAAAGAAACGAAAAAAAAGAAATTTAAAGAAATATTTATAAAATAATTATTATAAAATATTAATTAATAAATATGTAATTTAATAGATTTATTAATGATTTTTAATAAAACAAAGATTCGGTGGCGAAAGGATGCACTGTCAGCACTGACGCGGAGACAAAACGCCGGCGGAGGACACCGCCGAACGAATTCATCCACGCTAATTTCTTCCCAATCGTCCACCGTTTTATCAGCTTAATATTTTCGACTACTGTCATTCATTTTTTCATTTGCATTGCATAATTGTGAAACAGCTAAAATAATAAAGACATTATTTTACATTGGAAATGCATTTTTTTCAAATAAATTTAATTTTTATTTCTGAGAAGTCCTAATTTCTAAGTGTGGATGGCATTTGTCTATTTTTCTGAAATTGTTGTGTTCCCGGGTTTTTTTCTGTTTCTATTGCATCTCTCCAATTCCAACAAATGAATGCAGTTGAATGTGTATATTTTCGTCCATTTTTCACTCTTTGCCTTTGCTTTTAATGGCTTTGTTCCTCCACCGCAACATTCGCTGTGGAATAGCAATTCCAATCTGTTGGATTTAAAGTGATTTTTTAAAATTATAATTTATGTTTAAAATATAACTCAAATTTAGATCAAAAAATGGAGCTGAGAGATGTTCGATGTCAAATTGTTTCAATTTTAGTAAATGTGTCGCGCAAAAACCGTTGAAAGTTTACGTGTACAGTGACCAATCGCCGCCGTTTAAACGGAGTCCGTTGTACGCGAAAATGCTAAAAGTGCTAAGAGAAAGTCATTTGTACACGGAAAGGGTGGAAGAGGCGTGTTTATTTGTGTTGAGTGTGGATACAATCGACAGGGACCGAATCAGGCGAGAGAAATGGCGAATTGACAGAGAAAAAAGGGCATTTTCAGTGAGAATTATCAGAGAATTGAGGAGAGACAAGTCAAAACGGAACTTTGGGACGACGGACGGAACCATTTGGTGTTCAACTTATACTTTGGCACTTTTCCCGACTATTCAAACACCGATTTGGGCTTCGACTTAGGAAAGGCGATGGTCGCGTGGGCGAGTTCGAATTCGCAGGTTTTGTAAGTCATGGAAAACATACTCAAATTTGGGCGACCGATGGATGATTTCGGGGTCAATAGCAATTCACACATTTATCAACCTCTAATTTTGTTCCCTTTTTATTGCTCAATAATATATAAAATATAAATTTTTTATTTAGAACTTCCGCCCAAATTTTGATCTTTCATTTCCATTGTTTAACAATGAACATCCGTTCAATGATCACAAACCATGGGTTCGTTTTTTCTTTTTTTCTCTGCCCATTTTCATTTCCTTTCTGTCATTCGTTCATCATAATTCAGCACTTCCGGTCGCATTTTCCTAACCACGACCAATATTTGGCCAGTTTCAAGGGAAAACGTTATGTTTACGGAGTGGGGTCGAAAACACGGAACATTTTGCACCATTTGAACGATGACCGATTTATGGTGATTGCCACGACATGTAAACACAATACGGACTGGAAGAAATTCGAAGACGAACGATGCGAAATTGACAATGCGAATTATGGAAGGTGGGGGGGGGGGAGGGAATGCAATTGAAAAAAGTAACAAAAAGTGAAGGTGGGACTATGAGCAACTGATGATGAACTCCACCTTCTGTTTGATTCCAAGGGGTCGTCGGCTCGGATCTTTTCGGTTCGTTCTTTTGTTTTGTCCAACAAAGAAAAGACAAAACAAAGTGAAGGAAGAGGAGAAGAGATGGCATCTCCTAAGGCAAATTGTGGAAAAATGGCTGTAATTTTTGGCATTAAAATCGACCAAAAGTCAATTTCTTATAAAAAGGAAGGACCTAACATTTTTTTGAGAATTTTTGTTTAAATTTACATAACCCCAAAATTGTATAAAATGCCACCAAAAGATAGTAAATGGCATTCATGAATGCGAAATTGGTGGGGGGGGGGCGAGAATCATACACCCTTCGAAATGGATTTTACGCACTGTCTCCCTCTTTCATCCCATTCAGTTTCCTCGAGGCACTCCGTTCCGTTTGTATTCCGGTGATTCTTTCGGATGGTTGGGTGTTGCCATTTTCGGAAGTCATTGATTGGTCTGAAGCAGTTATTTTTGGAAAAGAAAGTTCCGCACTTTTTGTAAGCTTTTCATTTATTGAATTATTTTCTCTTCGATGGTCTTTAAATTTGCAGATTTACGACGATCTCTCCCGTATTTCTGAGAAACGTGTCTCCCAAATGCGCCAAATGATTCAAATTTTGTATAGCAAATATTTTTCGAGCATTGAACGCATAATTCTCACTTCAATTGAGGTGGAATTCTACGTATTTTTCGGTTTCTTCTCCTGCAAGCATCTTTTAGGCCTTTTTTAGACAAATAATTCATTTTATGACATCAAAAAAATCAAAAGAAAATTTGATAATGTTTCAGAGAACCCAGAATTAGGTAGGATCTGGCTTTTTTATCACACCGGATTTTGACAAATGTTGCCATTTCTTATTTCAGATTATTTTTGAGCGAATAAAAAGGAATGTGGGTGAACCAACGAGAAAAGATTGGATGTGCCTTCGAGAAAAGTGCAAAAATAATGATTGAGAAAATATTTTTGGTTTAATTAGTATTAAAAAGTAAAATAAATAAATGTTCAAGTCCTTTCTTTTTCTGTTAGCCCGTTTGTTTCAGAAAGTCAAAATTGGTTTTTGATTGATGAAAAGCGGATATTAATATTTGGCGTTGCGTATTCGATTTAATCCTTTCGTTTGCTTTAGTTCAACCTTTTATTGTTGTTTAGCGACAATTTTCCCACTGATTTGCCTTTAAACTCAATTACGCAAGTAATGGACGGAGAAAGAAGCAAGCGTTCAGGTGATACTAAAGAAGCGCAACCCGTCGAGGAGGAGGCGACTCAAAGTGGCGAAGAGGCCAAAACTGACAAAAAAGTAAATGCGCTTTCCCTTGAAGATCATTATGAATTTTTTGAACATTAAGGCGACTGATCAAATGATGATGATAAGGAGTGGATTGAAGCTGAAAAGGGGGACTCTCTTCAAGAAGAAGCGCACTGTCGACCCGAAGACCATTGATTTGACCATAAAAAAGGAGCAGGAGGGCCCGCGTAAGACGAAGGCCGAGTTGGCTTTTCTTAAACGGCAAGAAGAGACGGCGTTCGAACGTTTGTCGAAGAGGGCGCAAATCAGTCATCGGGAAAAGGTGGAGAAATTCAACAAACAAATGGAGGAACTGACAGAATTCAACGATATTCCAAAGGTTGGAATGGGCGTGAATGCATTCAATTTTGTGGGAAATGTCCAAATTTTCAGGTTTCCTGGACCAAATGAAGGAGAGAAAAAGCAATTTGCATCATTTTTATTTGCTGATCGGAATTTTATTTCATTCTTTGTACACTGAACCAGAATAATCCATATGATTTTTAACTTCTTGCAACGACAGAATCCGTTATTTCTGCTGGTATTTCTTTGTATCATTTATTATTTTAAATTTTTATGCATCATTCGTATGGTTTTTTAGTGCTTGAATAAAAAACGAAAAAAAATGCCGGCCATTCCCCGCGTGGATCGTTTGAAAACTATTTATTCGTCAGCGAAATCACTGAATTTTGCTTTTCGATTGTCCGCAACGAATCCATTAGCGCCAGCATTTAACGGAGTGTCCGCCTATCAGCCGCAACTTCAGCGAATCACAATAAAGTAATGACAAATTGAACCACAATTTCACGAGGTTTTTTGTTATAGGTTTTGTAAGCAAAGCGAAAGCAGTATTGGGATGCGCAATTACATTGAGCATTCGTTGACCAAATTCGCCACTGAAAATCCGTACTGTGCCATTTATGTTGTGCCGGGAAGGAATGTGACTCCGGTGCTGAGGGCGGAATATTCAAATGGGCGACAAGTGAATGTGAACGCAATGAATTTCAGGTGAGAATGATTCATGTGGCGCCAAAATAACAATGTCAGCAAAAACAAATTTTACACTATTTATTGACACATTTCTTTTTGTTTTGGGACGGTGTGTTAATGGGATTGTGGCCAATAAACTCAGTCATTTAACAGCATGGAACGAGTTTGTTTGCATATCAACAATCTTAGGACGCGCAGCGGCATTTCAATTTTGAAGTGTAAGAAATTGTAAATTACTCAAAAATTCCTCATATTCAGTTGAAAATTCGCAATTTTCATACAATAAATCTGTGCAAGGGATGTGGACGCCGTCAAAATGGAGAGACCCACGTCAGAATTTGCACATTCTTCCCAAGCCTCAATTTTCGCCCTATCTGACAAGGGCTCAGAATGCCACAAAATATGTGTGGGAAAACTCTGTGCCGTCAGAAGAAGCGCATAACGAAATCAAATGAATTTCCTTTGACAATTGACATTCGATAAATTGAAAATAATCCTTATTACAATTTTTTACTTCGTTTTCATCACTTCACTGCTATCTGCAGGTTGTATTGCTTGTTTTGTTGTTTTCATTCGAGATGAAAAAAATACGTTTTCAGTGGTAGCTTCAAAAAATTAGTAAATAAGAGAACTAACGAGTGCGTGCAGGGGGGGACGCGGACCGCGATTCGCGGCGTTTTTTTCGTGACCGTGATCCGCGGCATTTATATTAAAAAAATTTATTTCTGAAGCGATGTTTTTGCTAAATCCATGACCGCGGGAGTTTTTCGTCCGCTCCCACCCCTGGTGCGTGCAGTTAACAATCATTTTTGAGCTTCGCTACCTAAATATGATACGAAATTTTTATGACTGAAAGTACCATTCGATAGCGCTTTAAAAGCTCTATAAAATGCTCAGAAAAGATTCGCTCCGCGCAATCCCTGGCGAGTTATGGCCTTAGACTGAATTGTCCCAATTAAAAAATTAGTTTCAAAATTGAATTTTTCAAAAAGTTCGTCATTACTACTGCTCTTGCGGGTAGGGGATTTCGTCATTTCTATTGCTCTTGCGGCTAAGGGACGGTTCATTGCCACCAACTTTATGAGGTTCTAAAGTTGGTGGCAATGAGAGCGAAAAATCGATTTTTTCCTAAATGCGCCTCGAAAGTTTTATTATTTATCATAAATTTTCCATAATTTTGAAATAGTCTAACTGACAAGTTACCTAATAATGCTTTTTTTCGTGTTGTTTATTTGTCCAATTCAGATTGAATAATAACAAAAGATGGGTGCAGATGGAGGAACAATCCCAAAGCGATGTGAACTCGTCAAAAAGAAACGAAAAAAAGAAAAAATAGAAAAATCGTATGAGGCAGCGACAAGATGGCGTACATGCCAACTATCACAACAACCATTAAAAAAGCCGATTGTGTGTTGCAAACTTGGAAGGTGTGATGTGAATAATTAGCCAGTAAATGCTTATCATTTGTCACAAAATTCAATTTTAGGCTTTACAACAAAGAGGCAGTGCTTGAGGCCAAGC
Source organism: Heterodera filipjevi (assembly GCA_039877585.1). Classification (NCBI taxonomy): domain Eukaryota; kingdom Metazoa; phylum Nematoda; class Chromadorea; order Rhabditida; family Heteroderidae; genus Heterodera; species Heterodera filipjevi. Next base: position 3,433,072 of record JBDPZO010000008.1, on the reverse strand, counting down.
TGGACAAGACATTGGCCAAGAACAAGTCAACCGAGCACATTCATGCCTTTTCCGATGTTAAGGAATTGAAGTTGACTGACAACAGGGCGTGGAAAGACAGCGGTCCGGAGAAGGGAGACATTTACATTGGTGGGATATTCAGTTGTCCATGATCATTTATTTAAATTAAATTGTATTCAATAATCGAAAAAGGGTATTCTCAAATGCATAATGCAAAGAAACAGCTTTCCTTTACGATTAATGATGTTAAGATATGAATGAGACACCGTGGGTTTGCCCAATCACCGCACTGCCAATGAACGGAGTGAATGACTTTTTCGTCAATTGGAAATGCGGTTGCGTGTTCTCGGAGAAGGCACATAATGAACTGAAGACGGACGCATGCTATGGCTGTGGAGGACCAATGGAGGAGGGACACATGATCAAGCTGTACCCGGACGAAGAACTCTTACTGATTTATGAGCAACGCATTGTCGATGAATTTGCACAAAAACGTCAAAAACAAATGGGGCAAAAGAAACGCAAAACGACCGTCGATGAAAAGGGGGCGACGGACCATCAGAAGAAGAAGAAGGCAGAAGAAGAGAACAAATTCAGCAGCATCCAAGACAATCCGAACGTACCGAAGGCGGTCAAGTCGATGTTCACTACAAGTGAAGAGGCCAAAAAGCAGCCAACGGCCCATTGGGTGACACACAATCCTCTGTATTATTAATCACGATGCGAAATAGTCTATTTGTAAAATATTACACACTGCATCACAATTAAAAAAACAAAAAATTATATAAACATTTATTAAAAGACTTTATTTTTCTTTTATTAGTTATTACAATGTTATTGCTTCGTTTAATTATTTAAAAACACATAATTCCTTTCCTTTATTTAAAAACATATATTTATTCCTTTCCTTTAAAATAGCAGACGAAAAATTAGAAATTGTCAGAGAAATTGTATAATTTCCATATTTATGAGGCGATGGACATGGACACTTTTTATAATTGATTTGTGTAAATAAGAACGAAACGGAAGAAATATTTTTACATTCATTGGTGAGCTGCCAGAGAAAGTTCAGCTAAATGGACGAACTGACGGAGCCAATGGTTCCGATGAGGCAAAACCCTTCGAACGGAACTGAGGGGAAAGAGCGTTTCGCGCGTGAAAATCACAGTGAAATTGAACGCAGAAGAAGGAACAAAATGACGCATTACATCAACGAACTCGCGGACATGGTACCGTTTTATTACCGTAACAATATTTTTACTTTTAAATATTAATTTAGGTGCCTCAGTGTGCTGCGCTCGGTCGTAAACCAGACAAAGTACTGACACACAAATTTGTTTCTTTAATTAATGCCCATTGTTCAGTTGACCATCTTACGTATGGCCGTGTCCCATATGAAAGTGATCCGTGGTGCCAATGCACAGAACAGTACTTTGCCCGGCACGATGCCGTGTCAGCCGTCCTTTCTCACCGATCGCGAGTTGAAACATTTGATTTTGGAGGCAGCCAATGGGTTTTTGTTTGTGGTTTCCTGTGAAAATGCGAGCGTTGTCTTCGTTTCCGACTCAATTGTGTCCGTGCTGAATGTTTCGCCGGTTCTCCGCTTCTTCCTTGTTTGATTGTCCGCACTTTTCTCATTTTGCAGGAGCAGTGGCTGAACAGTCCCTCATTTTACGATGTCATCCATCCGCAAGACGTGGACAAAGTTCGAGGCCATCTCCTTGGTACCGACCTGAGCCATAACAGTCGCTTGCTCGACTTGAAGACGGGCACCGTCAAGAGGGAGCAAAGCTCGGCCCGTGTGCACTTGAACTGTCGAAGGGGGTTCATTTGTCGCATGAGAATCGGTTAAGTCCCTTTCTTCCGCCTTTCGTAACTCATTTCTTTAGGTGACATCAGTTGTCTGCCCCGTCTGCGCAATCGCCACCCAATTTTTGAGTTCGATGGACATTCTTTTGTCCCCGTCCATTGCACGGGCTATGTGAAGAGCAATGCGCCGCCGTTGTCAGGTGCCGATTCGGACTCTAAGCAGTGCGTTGCTGGTCCTTGTTTGGTTGCGATTGCCCGTCTCCAATTGCCCAGCATGCTCTTCTCCTCTCCCTCCTCCAAAATCGTTGGCACCGCTGCGCGACCCAACAACAAATTCACATTTCGACTCACCAGGGAAGGCATCATCACATTCGCTGACCAAAATGTATATCAACTGATGCATAAACCGAGTGCAGAACTATTGGGCAAACACATTTGGACATTTGCTGACCCAATTAGCGGGCAATTAGTCGAAAATGCCGTTCAGGCGGCGACTCAGCACCAACAACAGCAACAGGTTCTATTAAACACCATATTAGATCTTATACTTCAGATTATTAAAAAATTCAGATGATTTTATGCAAATGGTGCCAATATAATCCTCAAAATTCGGCAGAGCCTGTTAAACATTTCCCGGTCTCTTTTGAGACTTGCGCGTTCACAAACCCCCATTCTGGCAAACTCGAATTTCTTATTGCATCGGTCGTTGTGGAACGGAACGAAACGGTGAACAACGATGGTACAACGGCACCAGAACAGCACAACACGATAAATTACTTCCAACCCCAACACCAAATGGTCATTGGGACAGAGCAATCACAAAACTACGGACATGATGCACACTTTGTTGACCAATCGGTGCAGCATAACATCTTGAACATGAATTGGTCTGATACCCTCTCTTTGCCGGGCAATGATGTCTCAACACCGACCACTCTGAACTACCCCAACTTGTTGATGAACACTTCTAGCACTGTGTATTTGCCAAATTCAAACACACTTTTGCCTACGGTTCCTGACGATCAAAGACGTTGGCTACCCCAATTTGGCAACATTGATGCAGCCGTTGGCTTGGACATGGCTTCCACTTCAGTTTGGTCTGCAGAACAACAGCATTTTTTGTAATATACCCATAATTGTTCATCTCTCATTATCCATTTTTATGTTTTCTATCTCCAATTTTGAACTCCTTTCCATCATTTTTATTGACTGTCATTTGCTTTCAATTTCTTTAATTCCCAGAACCTTTTTTTCCTCTTTTTTTCGTATTGACTATAAATAAATTTCTGAATTCTTTTTTTGGCAAAAGGAAAAAAAATCGATGAAGGCACTTGCCATGCAAAGAAGTTGTCTTGGTTTGTTAGTTAAGTTGCTTATTGATGTTCAGTTGGGGATGAGAGAGGGCGGAAGCCGACCGATGTGGTTGGGCTAGGCACCCACTTTGGGCCAATTCCATTGGGATACTCCCTGTTGGGCGGGGCAGAAAGATGCCCGGCCCGGGAGGAAAAGGCGCTCTCGCTCATCTTCACTTTTGGGGTGGGGCAGTGCCTCAAAAGCCCCGAGGGGCCATACCCTCAGCAGTTAGCTGAAATTCGTTGTCGTGTGAATTTTGGACGGACGAAAAGCGAAAGAGTCGGGGCAAAGACTCATCGGCCATTTGAACGAGCATTTCCTTTAATTAGCATCGGATTACGGGGTCTGGAAAGGGCAGAGAACGACGTCCCCAGTTTCTGCCTCTCTTTTAAAGTTGCTTCTCGTCTTTGTGATGGTCGAGGGCGGAATCACTTTGGTCAAATACTTGCTCTTCTTCGCCAACTTTGTCTTATGGGTGATCAGTTCCTTTTCTCGTCCATTTTTGTCTATCTGTGCATTTTGACAGACCCTTGGTTTGACCTTTCTGGTCGCCGGTGTTGTGCTTCAACTCAAATACACCGGTCTGTTGGACATTCTTGGCGATGAACGTCTTGCCACTCCCGTGCTGCTGTTGGCCCTCGGCTGTCTGTGCACTTTGCTCGGCTTTGTCGGCTATTGCGGTGCAATCCGCGAGAACTACTGCTTGACCGTGAGCTTTGCCGTACTGCTTGCACTTCTGCTGCTGGCCGAAACTGCCATTGCCATTCTCGTCTATGCTCTTCACGAGCCGCTTAATGAGGCACTGATAAACCAACTGACACAGGTAAATACGTTCAATCAGTCATTGATCGTTAATCGATGGTCATTTTGCGACACATCCGAATTTAGGGAATGGAACGGTACAATCGCTCAAGGGGCGTTTCGTTGGCTTGGAATCAGGTTCAGGTAAAGAAAGTGGGGGAACTACATTTGCACCTAAAAAAGAACAATTAAGCGGCAATTGCACTGCTGTGGGGTAAACAATGCCACCGATTGGAAGACGTACGCGCCCGACTCGTGCTGTGTGCACTTCCACGATGGATGCGCCAAAATGGCACAGCCTTTACTCTACGAGGCGGGCTGTGTGCAGGCAGTTCAGCATTGGATTGTGACCAATGCGACGGTGGTCGGATGTGCCAGTGCCCTTCTCGGCGCACTCCAAATTATCGGAATTTGTTTCGCGTGCTGTTTATCCAAAAGTATTTTGAAGGACTTCCACGACTTTTACTACTGACAGTGAAACCCAATCTATCACAAATTTTGAAAACATTACTTCGAGAATAATAAATAATTTAATATTTTCTCTCTCAGAGTATCAATGGCATTAGTTGGGTTTGAAACAAACAAAACTTAAAAGTCCTCAGTAAATCCACAAATTATTAAATTCCTTCTTATGTCTTTTCTCTCTTCCTTTGGCTTTTGCACTTAAAAATAAACCAAATTTGCGATTAAAATGAGTGAGTTAATTAATTAATCAAAGCATTCCACAAAGCATAAAAGGCACTGAATAAAACGGCAATAAAACCCGTGACAAAAACATTGAACATTTTCCTCTCCCATGGCTCCAACATATAAAGACCGGTCACAAGGCTAAACGAAAAATATTTATTTTTGGTTTTTAAAATAATTTTGGAACTTACCAATATTGTAAGTACCAATATCCGAAGAAATCACTTCGCACTAAGCCCGTGTGCGGCTCTTGGAAACCGACTCTTATGCGCGGAGGTGACGTATTTCTCTCGGACATAATTTATTGTCATTCACGTTAACTCTGAATGAAAGGGACGATACTTTTCAGAAGAAACAGGAATCCGAATTTATTTTTTTCTGTTGTTTGTTAAGAGTAGGAATTGGAAGGGAATAAAATATGTAAATTAATTTTACATTCTCATTTGCATTCTCATTCCTTTCGTTTTATTTATTTGTATTAATTAACTTGTCCTGCAGTTTGCTCAAATAAATAAACAAAATTTGCCAGTTCTTTAAACAATGGAAGAAGCAAAATTTAGACGGGACCGGAACCAACTTGGTCCATTTTGGTCCTAGTTCCGGTCTTGATAATTTCGGATGGGCTAAATCTTGCACAATACCACCGACATGCCAAGTCTAAGTGCGTAATTGTGCATAAAAAGATAGTGTTTGATTTTTGTACCGTGTTCAATCTAGGTATTCGACTTTCATTTTCCCCGCTCCTTTCACTACAAACATTAATTTTAAAGGATAAATAAAGGAACATAAAGGAGAGAGACGCAAGGTCAAACAACAAAAGGCAAATGGAGGGGAGAAGGAAAGAATTGACTGACTGACTGACTATTCTGCTTCTGGGAGGGAGCGAATGGAAAAAGAAGGGAAGCGAGGCAAAATGTGTGTCTTTTTCTTTCTTCCTTCCCTATCATCTTTGTCCATTCATTCGGACGAATGAATGAATGTGTAGTGGCTGTTGGGGGTTCGGACGAGAGGAAAGAATGATGGAAAGAAAGGCAAATGGTGGGCTGTTGGGGCTTCGCTTCCTTTTATTTTCTTGGCATATCGCACGCTGTCCCTGGTGCTTGAGGGTGGCGATGGTTTTATGTTTGAGCCATTGAGGTTTGATGAGATCCATTTCAAGGCAATTATTGTTACTGAGAGCGGCGACTGAAACGACGGCAATAAAAGTGGGTAATTTATCGGCGACGGACAACGGAAGAGGGATGATGTCCTTCTCCGCTTCGCCCTCTTTTGCTGTTCCCCGTCATCAAAACATTTCTCACCATCACCGACCGTTGACGAAACCATTAGTTTATTTTTTATTTTCGTTGTCCCTTTTGCCGCCATTTCAAATCGCCGATGCCAATTCTCGCAACACCGCGCACACTCACATTTCCGAAAGCGAAGAATACCAGGCAAGTGGTCCATTTCTCGAAACATCCTATGATTTGAATTTTTTTTAACATTTACAGTTTACAAATGTTAATCCGAAATGCGAGCGGATCCGAATTGAAATGTGCAGCGATATTCAGGTAAGGGGGGGGGGGGAGTTATATTTGTTTAGCCAATTGAGATGTTTGTTTCAGTACAACATGACCATCTATCCAAATTTACTAAAGCATGCCAAACAGGAGGAGGCTGAGATGGACATCAAACAGTACGTTTTGGTTTTTTTTTTTTTTTTAAAGAACGTTTTATTCAAAGTCAATGGGTGGGTGACCGTGATCGACAGTGCCCCGGCGGGAGAGATTTCAGAATTTCTGCTTAAAAAATACATTGAAGATTTAGCCTCATCACTCTCTCAATTCACCCCCCCCCCCTCCCCTTCATTTGTCAGATACGAAATGCTGGTGAAGGTGCAGTGCAGTGCCGACTTCAAGTTCTTCCTCTGCACTCTGTTCACCCCCGTGTGCACCATTCTCAACGAGCCCATCCCTCCGTGCCGTCACCTTTGCCTTTCTGCAAAGAGCGGGTGCGAAACGCTTATGCGCAAATTCGGTTATCAATGGCCAGAAATATTCGACTGTGACAAAATGCCGGAAAGTCGGGACGGAATGTGCGTGGGGGAGAGCAAAACGGAGGAAACGAACGGCGGAACACCGGCGGACAAAGAGGGGACGGAACAGACGAACGAACGGGGCGCAAAATGGACCATGGAATGTCCGCACACAATGAAAGTGCTCAGCAAACAAAGGTTGGATAGCATGGAAATGGTAAAATGAGGGAGTTCGTATTGATGGGTTTGGTGAGATCGGTACACCCCAAAACACCGCCGAAACATCGCCGCCCGAAACACTGCCGAGTCAAATTGCTGAAAATTTTTTGTTAGTTAGAGTTTTTCTCAAAAAAATCAGAAAATTTTCAGCCAGAATTAAGAAAATTAAAAAGTATTATAAAAACTTAAATTACTTGAAATTTTAGAGAAAACTTTAACATTAGATAATTAAAAAAAATCTCTCTGCGGTGTTTTGGGCGGCGCATTTGACCGGCCTAATTTTCATCCACTTATACGAAAGGCGTGGGTCGGCTGGTCGCCTTGTATGTTTGGTTGGGTCGGTATATTAATGTTTACAATGGATAGAAAAATTGTAGGAACTGTGTGAGACATTTCTTGTTCCAAAAACGTTTTTTTTTTAATTTTCTTCCCTTCCTCTGTTACGTTTCTACCGCAACACCCAAATTGTTTTTTTTTTTTTTTTGCTATTTCAGCCACTCTCTGCTCATCGCCAACCATTCCATCGACCATTGTTCTCTCCCGTGCCATGGCGATGGCATTGTGCCCACTTTCTTCGGCGTTCACATTCGCCACTATTTGCGCCTTTGGACCGGCGCTTGGGCCGTGACATGTTGCGTTTGCTGCGCTTTTACAATTGTCACTTTTCTCATTGACATCGAACGGTTTTGCTGTCAAAATTTGCCGATGGTTATTCACTCCTCCCCGTTGGTTTAGTTTTGAATTCCCCGAAAAGGCCATCTTTTACATGGCAATTTGCTATCTGATGGTCAGTGCCACTTACATGGTCGGCCTGGTCGAGGAGGACAGTCTCTCCTGTGCAGTTTCCTCCGCAACCAAACAACAATTGGTCACTCAGGTCATTTCTGTCCACAAATGCTTTTCTCTTTCATATTTTTGCATTCCCTTCAGGGCAATGAGCAGTTTCTCTGTTCCGCGGTGGCAGTTGTCCATTACTTTTTTAACTTTGCCGGCACTCTTTGGTGGCTTGTGCTGTGCTTCTCCTGGTTCCTGGTCACCACCCTCAAATGGGGAGAAGCTCCAGTTGGCCAGGTCCCTCCTAATTCCATTCATTTCCCCCTTCTTTCACTTTCTCCGTTTCTCATTCTTTTACCTCACCGTCTTCTTTCTTCGATTTTCCTCCCTCTGTCTTTGTCTATCTACTCTCTACATTCTCCCCTTCTCCTTTTGTTTCTTTTCTCTTTACATTCTCTCTTCCCCTCTCTCTGTCTCTTCTTTCTTCCTCCTTTTCTCTCTTTTCTCCCTTTTCCCTCTCCTTTTTTTCTCTGCCCATCTCTCTCTTTCTCTTCCTTCCTCTTTTTCATTTTTCCTCCCTTTTTTCAGGTCTTTTCTTCCTATTTTAATTTGCTCGCTTGGTCTCTGCCCGCCATTGGCTCCGTTCTTCTCGTTGCGATGGGTGCTGTTGATGGTGATATGTTCACCGGCATTTGCTCCCTCGGCAACCTTCGCCCTGAATTTTACCTTCGTCTTGCGTTGATCCCTCAAAGCATTGCCATCGGTTCGTTTTTTTCCAAATTTGAATTATCGGTATTGTTAGCCGCCTCTTTTGCTGATTTAATTAGTCGTTTCTCCCCCAAAGGTGTCGGATTGGCTCTCTTCGCCAGTGGATTTGTTTCCATTTTGCGCATTCGCTCGTACATCAAAGGGCACCGTTTTGTGGCCAACAAATTCGAACAAACGGACGCCAGCGACAAACTGAGCAAATTGATGTTCCGCATCGGCTGCTTCTCTTTGCTTTACGTCCTTCCGATGGCCGTCGGCATTTTTTGCTCATTTTATCAGAGCGAAAACATTGGCCATTGGCTGACAAATTGGTAGGCAACCCAAACATTTTTTAAAATCTGCCGAGCAGTTTTTCATTCTTCAAATTGCCATCATTTCCCTCATTGTCAGGTATTCCACTCGCTGTCTGCACGCCCAACGGAGTGCCTTCGGCTTCACCCACCCACGTGCGCAATGCCCCGTCGGTGACGGCGTTCAGCTGAGCAGACAGCCTGATCCGTTGCTGTTCTTCCTCAAGTACTTGTCCCACTTCTCCATCGGCATCGCCTGTGTTGTATGGACGCTGAACGGCAAAACGGTGGCCAGTTATGGTGACTTTTTTGGCGCGTCTATTCTCTCCGCGTGGGCACCGCCGAGGAAGGCCCATTCGAGTGCCAACTCGGCCAAATTGAAAACCATTGGGAGAAGAAGCGAAAGTCGGACAGCGAACTGTGCCCTTTTCTGGGCCGTCCCATTGGGTGCTCCTTTCAATTTTTGATTTTGACAAATCCCAGCCATTAATACTCCATTCTTTTGCTGTTTTCTGCAATTATTTCCCTTCGTTTTCACCCTTTTCCCCATAAATTGCCATAAAAATCTTTTCTTTTTGCCCTTTTCTTATCCAATATTTTTTTCGCTTTGCTTTTCTCATTCGTTTCTTTTGTACATGTTTTTTGTTTGCTTTTCCTTCCGTCATTTAGTCGTCCATTTTTGCCATCTCTGCAGGGCTTTTCCCCTTTCCAAAGCACACCTCTTCATTCTTTTTTGACTGCCTAATTGTAAATCCGATTATTTTGTCATTTGCTTTTAATTTGTATAAAAAAAAAGATTAATGTAACGAAATTGCAATTTCCTTTTTGGTGTCACAGGGCACTTCATAGTACATAATTATTGCCTTTATTATTGTCTTTTATTCATTTGAATTTCCGCTTTTCTGGGAGATATTCGGCGTCTTTTGTCATTGTTACCAAATGAATAAAATGTCCAGCAAACGAAGAAATCCGCTCAATTTGTGCCTTCCACCGACAGTCAATGAAGAGGGAGGGGCCGGTGCCGACGGCGGATTGGTCGCGGGACAGACGGAGGCGGGCACAACGGGCGACGTGTCGTTAGACTCGAAACTGCGCTCGCTCAATTTGTCGGGCTCACAACAGCAGCGGATGAACGAATGGATAACACTGAAGAAGCAGGTGAAGGGCAAAAACATGGCTAAATCAATTATTTTCCTGGTATAATCTACCAATAATGCCACCCTTTTCAAAAAAAAAAATTGATATAAGCTAAATATTCTGCAATGGAAAAAAAACCTTCCCCCCCCCCCCCCCTTAATTGAAGATCGGTGAACTCAGTGACGAAGTGTTGGAACGCATTTGCGACCTTGGCCACGGCAACGGTGGCGTCGTGCACAAAATGCGACACACCAAAAGCGGCAGTGGCGTTGTGTTGGCCCGCAAATTGGTCCATTTGGAAGTGAAGCCGTCGGTGCGTAACCAAATCCTGAAGGAGTTGGAGGTGCTGCACAAGTGCAACAGTCCGTACATTGTCGGTGAGTGGAAGAATAAGGCCGGAGGGAGGAAATGTGAGGGGAGGGCGTATTCGCACGAACCGAGTCGAATGTTGTGCCATGTTCCGTCGGTCGGTTTGCCCCCCCCCCCCCCTTTGGCTGTGAGTGCCATTCTTCGCCTTTGTCGTCCGTTTAGGTTTTTACGGTGCGTTTACTACCAACAACGACATTTCCATTTGCATGGAATTCATGGACGGCCTTTCGTTGGACATTGTGCTGCAGTCGGTCGGACGCGTTGAGGAGAAATGGGTGGGGCGAATAGCGGTGGCGGTAATCAATGGACTGACCTATCTGAAGGAGCAGTTCAACATTTTGCACAGGGGTCAGTCGGTCGGACAGTTTGGCAATTTCTACCAAAATCGATGGTTATGAATTCATTTTGAAAGATGTGAAACCGTCAAATATGCTGGTGAACAGTCAGGGCGAAATCAAACTGTGCGACTTCGGCGTCTCCTGCATGTTGATCGACAGCATGGCCAATTCCTTTGTCGGCACTCGCTCGTACATGGCGGTGTGAGGGGCAGGGCATGGGAGGGAGGGGACGGCACCTCCGAAAGGCAAAGTGCCGAAGATTTGGGGAACACGCATAAACAATGGGTAATCCCTTTTAAATCCTATCTGTACGTCCTCAATTTTTGACCGATCCCATGCTGAGCCGAGCATGTGGTTCCCTTTTTGTATTTGGTAAATGCCCTCTCTATCTCTCTTCCTTCCCAGCCCGAACGTTTGACCGGTGCCCGCTACAGTATCCAATCGGACGTTTGGAGTTTCGGCCTTTCCCTGGTCGAACTCGTCATCGGCCGCTATCCAATCCCGGCCCCGTCGCGCAGAGAGTACGCCAAACTGTTCGGGGTCCATCCGAACGATGTGAAAATGGCACAGAACGGGACGGAGGAGGAACAAACGGCGGACGACGTAACGCCAAAGACAATGGCCATTTTCGAACTGTTGGATTACATTGTGAACAGAGTCAGTTAATCAGTCGGCGGGATGGCACTCGAAGGATTGGCATTTCCATTACTTCCGCTCCCTTTTCAGCCCCCTCCCGTGCTGCCGCGCGGACTATTTTCTGACCAATTTGTGGATTTTGTGAATCGGTGTCTGCGAAAGAATGTGACGGAGAGGGCCACGCTGGCGGCGTTGGCCACCGACCCCTTCTACAAACGGCACGAAAAGATGGAAGAAACTGCCGAATTTGCCGCGTGGGTGCAGTCGGTGATTGAACAGTGAGTTGGAAAAAACACAGTGGCGAAGAGGGAAGCAAAATACATCGAAACCCATCCAAAATAAAGCGGAAGGGATGGGACAAAGTTGGGCAACGGGGGGGGGGACACTATAAAACATTTTTAGTTTATTTAAAATTATATTAGTAAGAGTGTCCAAACATTCTTTTACTTCGGCACATATAAAAACATATCGAAACGGGGCATAACTTTGGGTAACACTCTGAACCTCCAAACACTTGTTACAGTCGGAACAACAACGCCCTGCTGATGGCGTGAATGAATGAATGAATGTTCGCTGCTGCTGCCAAGAGACAATTCGCGAATTCTGCCCTTCTCCCCCCTCCCGCTAATTGTCGGCCGATGAGCCGTAGGAAACCCCGTCTACCGATCACTCAAAAATTTGGCACATTCAGTTGATTAGTTTGGCATTTACCCGTAAAATTGTATGACAGCAACAGTGATCATTAACTCTCATTTGGCATATCCTGCTTATGGCACTTTCTTCCTGTCCTTCTCTCGTCCTTCATTTGTTCTTTTCCCTCTGTTCTTTCTCTCCGCCCTTTTCTCGTCCTTACTCCGACTCATTTCTGTCTATGTTTCCACTTATTTTAATCTGAAAAGCAATTATTATTATTATTATTTTATTTGCCATAATTAGGACAAAACATTAGACCGGAAGCCAAGTCCAAATCAATCGTCAGAGGTGGGACTGAATCAGCCACAGGTCAATTGGGACTCATTTGTCCAATTTTTCATCCCCCTATGCCCTAATTGTCCCCTATGTTTTCTGTTCTGTTTGACCTTCCAATTTTCCTCTAGTCAGTCTGCTACTGTTGTTTTATTCTGTCCCTTTCCGCTCACCGTCTGTTGTTCTTTCTCTTTTGTTCTCCTCTTCCTCTCTATTCTCTTCTCCCTTCTTCCTCTCTATCTTCTTCTCTCTTCTTCCTCTCTATCCTCTTCTTTCTCTCTTCTTCCTCCTCCTCTTCCTCTCTATTCTCTTCTTCCTCCTCCTCTTCCTCTCTATTCTCTTCTTCCTCCTCCTCTTCCTCTCTATTCTCTTCTTCTTCCTCCTCTTCCTCTCTATTCTCTTCTTCCTCTCTATCTTCTTCTCTCTTCTTCCTCTCTATCCTCTTCTTTCTCTCTTCTTCCTCCTCCTCTTCCTCTCTATTCTCTTCTTCTTCCTCCTCTTCCTCTCTATTCTCTTCTCTCTTCTTCCTCTCTATCTTCTTCTCTCTTCTTCCTCTCTATCCTCTTCTTTCTCTCTTCTTCCTCCTCCTCTTCCTCTCTATTCTCTTCTTCTTCCTCCTCTTCCTCTCTATTCTCTTCTCTCTTCTTCCTCTCTATCTTCTTCTCTCTTCTTCCTCATCCTCTTCCTCTCTGTCCTCTTCTTCCTCTCTATTCTCTTCTTCCTCTTCCTCTCTGTCCTCTTCTTCCTCTTCCTCTCTATTCTCTTCTTCCTCTCTATCTTCTTCTCTCTTCTTCCTCTCTATCCTCTTCTTTCTCTCTTCTTCCTCCTCCTCTTCCTCTCTATTCTCTTCTTCCTCCTCCTCTTCCTCTCTATTCTCTTCTTCTTCCTCCTCTTCCTCTCTATTCTCTTCTCTCTTCTTCCTCATCCTCTTCCTCTCTGTCCTCTTCTTCCTCTCTATTCTCTTCTTCCTCTTCCTCTCTGTCCTCTTCTTCCTCTTCCTCTCTGATCATCTCTTTCCCTCTAAAAATGCGATCTTTTCCATTTACACGCCCATCATTTTTGTTGTAATGATATAGCACGGCCAAAAGCACAAAGACTGCGACGAAAGGAATGAACAGTTGCGCACCTCAACATTTTCATTTTCGAGACCCAAATTTATTATTTTGATATAAATTCTGCTGATTTTATGAAATGACAATTTTGTAATTAAACCTTCGACGACGGCATAAACGGCGTCCATTTTAATGCATTTGAAATAAATGCCTTAAAGTGCTCTGTTTATGTGCTGCTGCTGTTTGCTTGTTTTTCTTTTTAGTCTCGGATAACAATTGGAAATGAATAAGTAAACATTTTACTTTTGCCGTTTGTTTTGGCTTTGCTAATGAAGCGACCGATGGGCCGAAGGGGGGGGGGGGAGGGATTATGGCGGCGAAACAAAGGCTTCGGGTGATGTTACAGAAACAAACGACGGCATAAGAAAGCCTTGGACATTGCGAATGGAATAATCGATGCCGCTTCCGTCGTCGTTGCCGGGGGTGCCCCCCCCCGTACCCGCCCCCATCCCGTGGATAAAGCCAGGGAGGGCGACTGTTTTCCGTCAGCATTGGCACTCACTCCATTTACCACATTCTCTCCATTTGCGTGTGTTTGAGCGGCGGACGGAGCCTAAAGGCGGTGCTTCCCTTTGGCCAAATTATACACTCCCTTTTCCCCCTCCTTTTCTTTATGTTTTCTTTTTTTTAAAAAAAAAAGATGAGCACGGACATTCTTCACTTGGGGAAGTGGGCAAAGTGTGTCTTTTGTAGCGAAGAGAAAGAACACTCAGTGAAAAGTGAGTGATTATGAGAAAGGGACGGACGACCCAAAGGACCGAACGAATTATGTGGCACTTTTAATGCCGAAAGACCAATTGCATTGCCCTTAAAGTGTGAAACTATTTTCTTTTCGGTGCCCACCGATTGAAATGTTTGCGCCTCTTTTCCCTTTATTTTTGTCCATTCCCTCCAAACTTTTCCCGCATTATTCTTTTCCGCTCCATCCTACACATAAAAAGTGCAAATAAGCCAACACAGTAGTGGAAATTGTCTCCCTCCAAATGTGCCACAGGTTGCCCACCGCCTCCCCCCCTCTCGCCGGGGGGTGTGCCTTTGGCTATCTTCCTCCCCCCCCCCCCCCCCCCCCTCCTCCCTCGCCCGTCCCTCGCAAAGTCCAGTCCAACAAAGCAATCCGTCACCCTCCAATTCCAATTCTCACTTCCCTTTTCACGAGGGAATTGTTTCGGAATGTATTTGATACGGTCCAATTGAGTTTGTGTCGGCAGTGTATTTTGGCGACTTTTCAGGGGCTTCACTTGGAATAATAACGGAAAAGGGGCGAAGTGTCGACGCACGACGGACACAGAAGCACCGTCCCAATTCCCAATGGCCTTTCTTGGCCAATTGCAGTCGAAACTGCAGGAGATCAAAATGCAGGCGATGCCGCAGGTCAGCGCGGTGTTGGAGCAGGCGAACCAAGCGACGAGCAAAGCACGGCAGAATCTGATGCCGATGCTGAACAAGTGCGGACAACAGTTGGACACACTCGGCAAAATACTGCAGGCAAATGTCAACCCGAAACAGTCGCCCATCGACCTTCTGCCCGCCAACACGGCGTTCGACCCGGCGCTGGAAAATGCCGTCTTCGAGTGGGAAAAGCGCGGGCCCACGGGGGAGGGGCAGGGATAGAGACGGATGGCAGCCAAATTGTATGGCATCTGATCACTTTGGGGGACAAAAGTGATCAGAGACGGAATGGCAGGGAAAGTGCCCAATGTTTGATCAGCTGATGTTGAGGTGTTTCATTTACTCTCACTGTATTTATTAAAGGTTCTGTTATGATGAATCGTGCCAATTGATGCTCCAAAACCAGGGCGCCGGACTAACGATCAAATGGCCCGAGAATGAATCGGCCAACCTCAAAGGTGCCATCATTTGACTAAACCTTATGAAAATATAATGTTTAGTCTCTTTTCTCCCTGACGAGTACCATTTGGATCGAGTTGATCTTCACTGGGGATCAGGTGTCTTTTTTGGTCCACCTTTCGTAATTTTGCAGAATGGCATTTAATTTTGCCATTGGTTTCTCTCTCATAGAGCCAATGAACGGCTCTGAACACACCGTCGGTGGGGTCGGATACGCGGGCGAATTGCATTTTGTGCACCGAAACGTGAAACAGCCGAACATGGCGGAGGCGTTGAAGCAGCCGGACGGAGTGTTGGCAATTGCGGTGTTCTTCAACGAAAGTCACGAGGACAATGCGACGCTCGTGGCGCTGAACGACGCGTTGACCAACGTCGCTTTCCGTGGAGCCGAAAGTGCAATGCATTCGCTACGCATTTCCCAACTGATCCCAGTGGAGAAGAGCAAAGAGTTTTGGTTGTACGAAGGCTCCGAAACTGTGGAACCATTCCGAGAAACGGTGGGCAAAACGAATGAAAAAAAAAGATGGATAAAGGCAATGAATGAGCCAATGCCAACGAACGAATGAATGGGTGCCAATCAAAGGGATGGATGGGTTCAGATGCCAAAAATATGTATTCCGAAATTCCGGCCTGCTAAAAAACAAACTGGATTTAAAATCTTCAAATCTGTTGGGGTTTCGGTTTTTTTTTTTTTGTGAATTGGCTATTTTTCTGGGAAATAAGTGTTTTTTTTCTCTAGGCGACCAGCGGTGTCAGGGAGTAGGCGCCGAAAGCATAATTTGGCAATTTTTTGGATGGATTTATTAATAACGCAAATGTCTAAGCCAACGAGAATGAGTGACCATTCGCCCACAGGTCAAATGGATCGTGTGCCGTTCAGCAGTGCCCATTTCCAGCGCACAATTGGAAAAGCTGCGCAAATTGCGGAAGAGTCGAGCGGAGGACGAAGTGGAGGAGACAATGCAGCCGATCCGCGCGGTACAGCCGCTCAATTCGCGATTGGTGCGCTCGTCGTTCAAAAGTGTGGCACAAGCGGAACTGCCGGAGAAAAGCGAATGAATGAGCAAAAAGGGGAGGGGGGACGAAAGGCCAATTTTAAAATAGCATCCATTACCCAAAAAGCAATTAAAATGTCATAACTTTTATTGTAAAGGATTAATTAATTGACGGATAAACGAATTAAGAAATTAGTTAAGGTTTACCGTATTTCCATAATAAATGAGAAATATACCTTTAAGGATCGACTTAAGGCTCTAGTGCATTTTAGGCGTCCAATTATCCAAAATAAACGAATTCATTCAAAATCAATTTTTATGCATTTAACTTACCATTTGAGGCAATGAGCCAAGCAGAAGGAAGTCACAAATTCCGTTGTTGCTATTTAGGTGGTTTCAAAAAATAGAAACTTTACGAAAATTAAAAAAAACGGTGACGGCAATCTGATGATGCTTCTTCGTGGCTCTCCACTGTCAATTATACGAGAGCACACATCAAAAGGATGATGCGTCGAAGTTTTATTGTGGCGTGGCGCTACTTGTTTGTAATTTATAAAAAAAATCGTATATTATATAATCCAATAAAGTCATTGTTAATAATAAAAGTCGATTGGACGCCCAAAGGTTTGATTGGACGCCTAAAATGCACTAGAGCCCCGACTTATTCGGTGCTTTTTGGTCAAATACAGAATCACTATGAAATCACCTAATAAGAGTCATTCCTTCAAAGTAACAGAAACACTTTTATTCAAGAAATGCAAATGTATTAATACCTCACTTATTATATACCGTATCACAATGGTCGAAACAGAATAGAAATGTGTTGGAAAACCCGCGTTAACATGAACGGAGGTAAAATTTTGGCAAAAAATTGGAAAATGAAAATGGAATGGGAAGAGGGGGGGGGGGGGGGAAGGTCAACCGTAAGAAAAAAATCACAAATAAATGCAATGGTAAATAAATGAAATTATGATGATAAGTTTGTGTCATATTGTGCAAACGACGAATAAATAAAGGAGGGGCGGAGAATATGTCAAGGAAGTGAGCTATTCAAGAATAAAACATTAAAATGCCATGCCAAGAAAAGTTGTGAAGAAAATGCCAATTTTGTGGGAGAGATCGCTGCCACCCTCAGATGAAAGTCAGCAGCCCTTTAACCGCTTTTTGCTGATGTGTTCATCGGCCAGTGCTCTGCGCGAGTCGTCCTCCAACAGGTCGACCACAATGTTGGTGTACAGTCGGTGGAAGTTGGTGGACAACACCGTGTAGTTCAAGCTGGACACTCCGTCGTGGTGCCATCGCTTCTTCGTCTTGCCGAGTAATTCCCATCGACAGCTGTGAAAAATGCAAAAATAGTGTTTTGTTACACAAAGTCATTGCCAACAGATCCCGTTGGTCCTATTAAGCCCAGCCGATTATACGGATTTCTTTGGTTAACCGATGTTCAGGGGGGAAGGGGACAACGAAATTGTTCCATCCTTATGATCCGATACCAATGGCCTTCAAAAACTCACTCGTTCGAAGGATTCTGATGATCCTTCTCGTGTTTGACCATTTTGTAGCGGGCGATTTTGGACGGATATCGGCTGATTTTGAGGCCGGCATAGGAAATCCTTAAGGAAAAGGAAATTAGAATGATTTAAAATGTGAATAATATTAAAGCAATGTGTCACTGTTCGTCCCACTTCTCCCCCCCCCCCCCCCCCTCTCTGTTCACCTATAGGCCATGTCGTCGTCCTCGCCACCCCAACCCCAGTAGTCGTTGGAGAAGCCATTCACTCGTTCGAAGTGTTTGCGCTTCATCGCTGTCGCACCGCCAAAAATTTGAGCATAAGGCAACCTAAACAGAGGAAAAATTCAAAAATGGATTTCCCTTCCAATTTCAATGCCTAAAATAAATGCCTTCCCCCCCCCTCCTCCAAATAAATGCCTTTCTCCCCCCCCCCATTCATTTTGTGCCCTTTCCCACTGACGTGTAATTGAATTTGTCCACCGCCACACTCATGTGCCGTGGCTGTTCTGGACACGTGTACAAATTGCGGTCGTCCTCCGGCAAAAGGTCGACGTCATGGAAAACGAAGCATTGCCAATCGTAGAGACGGGATGCCTCCGCAAAACCGACGTTCATCAGTTTGCCCCGGTTGAACGTTTGGTTGTGGGCCTTATACGGTTGTGGGAATAATTTTCGTCCAATTGGTCAACAAAAGTTTTCTTTTCTTTGTCGCCCCTCCCTTTTGTCACTTGTTCAATGATGAAAATGGCGTAGTCCAACAGTTGCTTGGACAACAAAAAGTGCAAATTGTGCAGGAAAATGCGTAAATGCGCCTCACGGTCTCTGAACAGCGAATAACAAATTAAACCCAACCGAATTCCAATCAAAAAAAAAAAACGGAATAACGAACATTTGCGGACCAAACCGAATTCAAATTTATAAATGCCATGTAAATTAAATTATTGGAAAAGGTGAATTAATTGAAATGTCAAAAATACTCATTAGCAGTTTTTTTTAGGGCATTTGGGGTTTATGTCCTATCATGTAATTATAGAACGGGCCATTAGCACAGAGGTTCTTCAACACATCTAACTTTTTTTGTCTGACTATATTTTGTACTTTGATCAACTGCTTAACAACAGCTAAACAAATAATAGAAACACCGAATGATATTGATTGTACTTTTACAGGCTGTACTAATAAGCCCTGAAAACTAATAATACCGTTTTGGACATGGCAGCGAAAGTTGGGGTCGCAACTATCCCTTTATTTGCCCCCCCCCTCCTTATATCTGTTTCCTTTTCCTTTCCCTGACTTGTCTCCCTGTTCGTCTCTTAATCACCTGTACGGAATGATAATGGCCACTCGATGGCGTGCCATGCACTCGTCCGGCCAATTGTGCCCGCCTCGCCTCACCCGGGGGTACAATTTGTTCAGTGTGTCAAAGCCCGGCTCGTCCATCCACACAGGAATTGGGCCAACCAACGCGGGTGGAGGATTAGGGCAAAGCAGAAAAAGGGGGCGACCATTGGCGGTGTAATGCCACGGGGGAAGCGCGAAGAATGAGGAAACATTCGCCGTAATTTCGGTGGCATTTTCAGAAAATTTTGCTGATAAAAATTCCAACTCCTTTTGCTCCGTTTTCTCTGTTGTCGCAGGAAAGTTCTGGAGGGAACTGAAAAACACAACAGAAAATAATCACTTGTTGTTAGCTCCAAAAGATGCTACCCATTCGCATTTTCTCCCCTATGAGAAATGACGTCACTTTCGTTTCGTCCCCTTTCTTCTGTCGCTGCATTTTGCGCTGTGTTTCGTTTGGTAGTGGTGGTAAAAGTGCCCTCGTCTAATGCTTAAAATGCCAAAAAGATGGTCACAAAGTGTGTGTGTGTGGCGATTAGCCAACAGACACTGACCGAACTGCTCCAACTTCTGGTAGGGCGGAGAGAAGACGGACCCATCCGCGTGGAAAGTCCAAAAGCCGAAGGTGAAAGTGACGGACAAAAGGACGACGAAAAGCAGCAGAAAGCGCCACTGCCGTCGCACGCGGTGGACACTGCCGACGACAAAAACACTTGCGGAGCCGACATTTCCCGCTGTTGTTGGACTGAACTGATACCTTCTCAACTGACTCGGGTCGGGCCTCATACACCTGACAAACAGCGGAAAAGTGCCACTGTCTGAGAATGGCGTGGAAAAGGCACAATTAAGTAATTAGTTAATGGAACAAACCATCGATATGGTAAGGTAGACGAAAAAGACTTAAATGCACAAAAAAAGAGCATTTTATGACAAAACAAAACAAAACAAAATAGAAAGACAATTTAACAGAAAAGGGAAGGAATGGCACACATTTACATAAAATGATGGAAAGACATAAGACAAACGTTGTCATCGTTTGGTCAACAATATTCTCTCGGGCACCATTTTGCGGAAGAAGTAAAACCAAAAGAGGAGGTTGTCAAGCTCGTCGTTCTTCTCCCTCTCTTCCTTTGCTCCATTTTCGTTGTCATCTCTTTCTTTGTCATTCCCTTTTCCTCTTCCATTTTCTTCCTCCCTCCTCCTCCTCTCCCCATTTCTCTTCCATTCCTCTTCCGCCTCCCGACTTTCCAAACATGCGTAATAAATTGCTTCGATTGTGGCTAAATGGTCGGCTGAAAGACCGTTCTGAAAATGTTTATGATTAATATGAGTTTTTGGAAGGGAAAAAGATGAGAAAAGAGAAATAAATGTGAGCAGATAATCGTATTTTGATTATTCCTGACCAAAGTTCGACAGAATTGTACGTGTAAATATAATTGGGTTTTATTGGTTTTGCAGCAAAGAAATGGTGGCCAATTCATAATTAAATTGGAAAATAATTTCCTATCCCTTTTTATGAGGGAAATGTGACTGGCGCAGAATTCCCACTTAAAAATTAACTGACAGAATGTAATAATTGTGTGCTAAAAAGTGCCCATTTCTTCCTTGCCCCTCTCCCTTCGACATTCTCAGTTAGTTTCGCCGTTTGTTTGTTTATCCACCCGGCCCTTTGGGGTTCGCCGTTTGTTTGTTAATCCATTGCCCCTTCCCCTTTTGCCCACTTGCGGTCGCCAATAGTCCGTTATGTATCGCCGAAGGTGCACCATTGGCAGTTTGGCAATGTTGGCCATGTTCCGGAGTTGTCCCACGGTGTTCCAAGTCGAGTCGAGCACAACGATACGTCGCAGTGGCCCTTTTTCATTCACAAATTGGGCGATGGACTGTGAGTTCTTTGAAGGGAAGAGAACGGCGACATTTTCAGTAGAAGAAAATTCTGAAAATAAATTCAAAAAAGCAAAATAAAATGGAATTATTCGCCAACCCAACGCATAATTCGGCACTTCCTCAAATTTGTCGAAAATGCGTGTTTGGGCTGGCGAAATTAGCAGCGCATGGATGGCCGTAGATTTGCTGTTCAGCTCATGTCGATGTTTAATAATGTCAACGAGCAGAGGGAGCTAATAGGGAAAAGAACAAATCAAATCAGATAATGAGAAGAAAAAGAAAAAGAGAGAAACGGAGACAGGAAAAGAGGAAGAAATCGATAAGAAAAAAGAAGAGAAAAATCGTAAGAAACAGAGAAAGAAATCGATAAAAAAAAAAAGGGAAATTCGATTGAAAAAACGATAAAAAAAGAAACAAAGAGAGAAACACTCTCAGGTAAAAAGAAAGAACAGAACTAATTGGTCAAAGGCGAAAAATGAATTTAACAAAAGGACCAAAAAACGAAAGAAACGAAGCAACGACCTCAACTCGAGGAGCCATTGAACCGATGGATCCGACGTACACTTTGCAGTCCTTAATTGAAAACCCTTCCATTATAGTAAATCAAATTATGGTTATTTGCTCACATAACAAAAAAACATTCGTTTTCTTCCGCATTCACTGCAAATTTGACGTTCGGTAATTGTCGCGAGCTGACAAAATTGGTCAAAATTGAATTTGTCCAATGAATTCATTGGAAATTCTTAAATAAAATAAGAATTTTGAGGGTAAAACAAAATACGGCAAATCGTCAAATAAATCTGTGTAAACACAGCGAATCAAAGAATGAAACGTGTGTCAATAAATAAAGTGAGAGACTAACAGAAACAAATTTTCTCTCTAAAATTTCCGATTGGCTTTGTTTTTACCATGTTGCAACATTTTTGGCAAATAAATTATCAAACAACGTACTTAATTCGAAAGCGCTTTTTTTCTCTTCTTTTGATGCATAGCTTTTGTTTTTTTCAAAAGAAGTGTCACGTAGTGCTCACGATTTGTTTGTTACCATCTCAAAAACCACTTAGGCAAAAATCATTTGTTTTGAATTGGAAAAATTGACTCGCTATATAAAACAATAGAAGAATAACACAAAAAACGGAAATTTTTTAGTGTACCTCAATTTTTATTTAGCATTGGGAAACTAAAAAAACACAAAGTTTGTGATAAACAAATGAAAAAGTCATTAAAATAAGTTTACTCTTTGAAGGAATTTCCCAACATAATTACTCCAACCCATCAGCCATTGTGATTAAAACAACAAAGAAAAAACAATACAAATCAAATCACAAATTTGTTCATTTGTCATCCGCAGCAAAAGCAGAGGGCGTGATAAGCCGTTCGCTGAACTGTCTGATCATTTCGGGTCCGCGCACTTCCTCGTCCAACAGGGGAAGCTTTGTGATGTGAAAGTCTTCGTAGAGTTCGGCGATTTGTGCCAAATAGCGCTGCTGCACTTTGAAACGGCAAAGACACTTTTTACAGCTGACGGTGCCGTCCGAGTTTTTGTCGGGGAACAGCAGCTGGTTGACGATGATGTTGTGCACGTCAATTTCCTAAGCTCAGAAGAATTCCTTCAAACATTTACAGTGAAACGAGTGGATCCAAAATTTAAATTTCGAAATTCTCCAAAATGTTTCATTGCCCTCCCCCCAAATTTCACAAAATGAGTGCCTGTTTAGTCAATTCCTGCACCAGCCTCTCCGTCTCGTACATGGACAAAAACTCGGCAATACAAACGCACACAAAAGTGGTGAGATCCTAAAGCATTCTCACAGGGTTTGGTGATTTTTAATTTAAACAAAATTAAAAAGAATACCGGGTTTTTGAACTCGTCTCGGATTTGCCGGACCACCTGAAGCGTTTCCTCCAATTTGTCCGCCGTGGAGTCCAAAGTCGATTCGGGCAGACCCAACATTGGCCCCATCTGAACAAAGAGAGAAACTCATCATAGACAGTTAAAGTCAATTGAAAAGGGTACGAAATGAAAATCTTAAAAATATTTGTTTCTATGCTTAAACCTAAAAAAAATTGTTCAAAATATTTCCGTAAAATAAATAATAAAACACCACCTGAGAGATTATCGGCATAAATTGCGTCTTCGCCTTCAGAAATTTGGTCAGACCCTTGTCGATAACTGCCGGGAATTGGAGCAAGCGGAGAGTGTGCCCGGTAGGCGCAGTGTCAAATAACACAACTTCAAAGTCCATGGAACGGATCAACCTGTGAGTTGGGAATTTGAGTCGTGAATTAAGACCAGAAACTAAATGAAAAAGCATGGTGCAGAATTACTTAATCATCTGGGAAAAGCTGGTGGCCTCGTCAACGCCGGGAAGTCCAGCCGCAAAATCGGCCAAAAAATTCTTTCCGATGGACAACAAATCTGTTGCGAAATGATACATTAAATACCTGAACTTATTGAAATTCTTATTTTATTTTTTTTAAATTTATAAACTGAAAAAATTTTACCCTTTTCGTCCTCATCGCCCAAATTGGGCACAACTGGGTCTCCAAAACTGGACCCGTCGACTTCCATCGCGGACAAATTGTCGAAACCGTTCACTTTGGTGGGATTCCGTGTGAATTTTTGGTTAAAAGCGTCCGAAATGTTGTGGGCCGGATCAGTGGAAATGATCAGCACATTGCGGCGGCATTTGGCCAACTGAACGGCCAAAGAACAGCTGAAAGAATGGCGATTTGCACAATGCTTTCTTTCATGGAGTAAGTGGCGTACACTCTGCCAAATCCGTCACTTTGACTGACCTGCACGTCGTCTTCCCAACGCCGCCTTTTCCTCCGACAAAAATCCATCGAAGCGAATGTTGGTCCAAAAGATTGCGCAGATTTGGCTCCAACTGCTGCTGTTCTTCTTCGGTCATTTACTTTACGATGGCAATTTAACAACAGAATAAATTCTTTGAAAAGTGATGATTATTTAAAATTAGTGCCAAAATTGAAATCGATGCAAAACATTGAAGGTTAAATAGGAAAAGTGACGAGTCATTGTTCAATTTTAAGAGATCAACTTAAATTGGCATGTTTTTCGGTTCAGATTTGTAAACAAACACCGTTTGATGAAGAAATGTGAAAAGCAATTTAAGACGCAAGATACAAAAAAATAAATTAAAAAAAGGAACGAAGAAATTACAAACAAGGCTAATTAAAGAGACAGGGATAAGTTGGTAGAAACGAAGGGAGGAAGTGAATGTTGGTGAGGACCGTTCTTCCTACGCCAAAGTGCCGGTCCCCGAATCGTCACTTGTCGGTGTATTGGCAACCGATTCGTAATTCAGCTGCGGTTGATCCTTCTGACAGTGATACGAAAGGGACGGCGGAAACTCAAGCATTCCGTCGGCTCCCAGTTCCTCCAATTCCATTGCCTTTTCGGCAATTTGGTCGCGGATAATCGCCTGAACAAACCCAAATTTTTATTTGGGGAGGAACTTTGGCTGACATCCGGATATACGCTTCTTCATTCCCCCCCCCCCCCCGCTCCCTCGAATTTTTAATTTTGCAATATCTTATTAAGAAGATAAATTATATTTTGAGAGAAAAATAATTTTTTTCAAAAATTTTTTCTTTTTTAAAGTAATGTTTTTCTTTTGATTTTTCATAGTATTTTGAAAAAGTTGGAAAAAAAATTAAAGAGGGACTAGAAGAGGGGGAGCGTGACTTGCTCATTGTCAGCAGACATGCCCCCCCCCCCCCTTGGGCCATGTCGTTGACCTTGGCACTGCTGATCACCCTCCTGCACTGCCAACAACTCAGTTTCCCCTCTAACGCTTTGATCAATTGTGGTGGCTCCGCCTTCGCTATCGATCCGACGGTGCGAAATCCGTTCTCGTAAAGCAGTCGCGCTCGCCCAATTTTCACACATTCGATGCTGAGCAGCGGGATCAGCTCCTGGCGGGTGCATTCGCAGAGACGCTTAAAAGAAAAGTCCCATTTTATCAGAGCCAAATGCGAACGGACAATGCCACCAACTTACCCTGACCATTGCTGGCAGCAGCGAACGCAACGCCCAAAGGTCGGGCGTCCGCTTAATGGAAAAGGAAAATGTAAAGACAAAAATCGCAAAAATAAGGACCCAATTTATTATGTAAAAATTTATTTTTAAAAAATTCTTCATTTAGTAGTATAAAAGTGCTTCTTATTAGACTTATATGAGTATTGCTTTTACCTCCGCAAAACGGACAATTGAACTCGACTGGCAGACCGCTGCCTGCAGAATGGACTGAAGCCAACCGCGGGGAACGCCGAAATAACGCGCCAC
Organism: Heterodera filipjevi; assembly: GCA_039877585.1. NCBI lineage: Eukaryota > Metazoa > Nematoda > Chromadorea > Rhabditida > Heteroderidae > Heterodera > Heterodera filipjevi. The sequence goes on along the minus strand of JBDPZO010000008.1, from coordinate 3,407,912 downwards.
CTCCCACAGGGGCTGCTGATTCCAAATTTTACGAAGCATAAACACCTGTAGAAATAGTTGAAAATTTTGTGATCAAAAAAAAACACTAACAACGTAAACACGCATTCCTTTGTTTGGGTGCTGAAATTTAACAAAAAAATAAAAACTGGCATTCCCATCAGACCCTCGGTTGATGATGCGAGTGAATGTGACGGATAAGAACAGCCTCGGAAAGGCCTAAAATTAAGTCAAACAAAGATTACCAAAGTGGGGGGGGGGGAGGGTGGGCACTGTGTTCGTACACCCACAAAGACCCAAATGTTGGATGGCCCCAAATGCCCTTGTCAGAATTAAGGTACCCATTGAATGGACCAGTTGACGCTCCTCACTGCTCAGCTCCAAATACTCAAATTAGCAACAATTATTCAACGAACCATTGTTAAATTCCGTCCAACTGACCTCGTTGTAGAACAAATTCCAGTCCACTTGCACATTCACGTCCAACGGCACACAATTGTACAGCAAATGGAAGTGCGAAATGAGCACAATGCCTTGGCCAAGATTGGCGCCGAGGTCACTGCACATGTCGAGTGCCATTTGCGGGTTCAAATTTGCGTTGAAAGTGGCCGAGCCGATTTGTGTGGCGGCGAACATGTCCTTAGACACAGTGAATGGGTTCATTAGGCAAAAATTCATTGTTAAAATTACGAACAACTTCTTGCCGGACAATCATTTTTTTGGAGAGCAGCGATTCAACAGTCTGTTCCACAAAGGACAACAGCTCCGTCTCGTCCGGATGCTGAACACCGAACAGTGAACGACCGAGAAAACGGAAGAGATCGTCGAGGGAAGAGCAAAGCTGACAAAGGGGAAGGATGAGATTAACGGATGGATGACGGACCAACTCACTTTGAGCACAATCAAATCTAAGAAGAAACCCTCCAGCTGGACTTGGTCAGCAAGGCCACTTAAGCACGACTCAACGGGGCCCTCGTGCATTTTTTTGAACTGAAAGCACTTTAGTATCACCATATTAATGACAAATAGGTAAATAAAGACAGTTGCGAGTTCAGGAACCTTGCGGGTTTTATCCAGGGAGATCGAGCCCAAGACCGGTAAATTTTGTTACCAAGGAATTGTGGACGCCCAACCTACTACTATATATACCATGCGTCTGTCATTTCTAAATTTGTTCCTTGAAGGGGTATTACTTGTCTCTTTCCGCTCCTCCTACCGTTTGTGCCTCTTTCCCGTGGTGCAAAATGACAATGCTGTCCCCTTTGTCGTCCAATCCCGCTCTGCCTGCCCGACCAATCATTTGCAAGTATTGGGCCTTCTTCAGCTGTTCTCGTCCAACAAGTGGACTTCGGATGATCACCCGTCGAGCCGGCAAATTGACGCCGGCTGCGAGTGTTGAGGTACAGCAAATGACGGAAATGATGCCACCCTGAAGATGGCACAACACCATAATCCGTGTCAAGAGCAAAGTGTCCGACTTTGTACGCCCCCTCAACCAATTGTCGTTCATCGTTGGACAGCCCCGAATGGTGGTAAGCTACGCCGTTGCGAATGCAAGCGCTGAGCACCGGACAAATGAGGCCATCGTGTTCGTCCATCAGTCGACCGATCAGTGCGTTCCTTTCCTCGGCCCTATGTTCTCGCAATTGTCTAAAAATGGTAAGTCTAAAGCTCGATCAAAAAACAAAACAGCAAACTTTGGACTAAAATTGGACAACATTTGGCACACATTTTCACAGCTTTGTTTGGTCGGGCAAAAAATGAGCACTGACCCTTTGATCAGATTGCCAAGCAATAAGAACAGTCCGTCCGGGTCCCTCCTCTTGTCAAGTTCCTCAAATATATTTCGTTTTGCTTTCCCTTCCTTTCCATGGTCAGACTTTGTTGCCCCTCTCCAATTCCTTCTCCAACCTCCACTCGCCCTGTTCGTCCACCCTGAACAGTTTGTCTTGCAATTTTATCCTTTCTATCAGCATAACGGGTCGAAATTGAGTCCGGAACAGATTGGCACTGAGAAACCGGCACAATTCAGAAGCATTGCCCAAAGTTGCGGACATTCCGATGAGCTGAACCCGATCCTCGTCACCATTGGTTGGACGGAATAACAATTTGCACAGACATTGTTCCAGCAAAGCGCCCCTTCCGCCTTGCTCACCAATCATGTGAATCTGAGTTTTTTTTAATCAATTTCTTGAAGATTCAAGTTTTCAAAATTTTTCGAAAATTTCCTTAAACCTTTTGAGATTTTTCTAAAAAAAAAACACGCATTTTTCGGCAATATTTGTCACACCGTAGTTTCTCTTTTCAACTTATTTTTGCCCTTTTTGTCACCTCGTCCACAATGACCAGCCCCAATTCGTGTGCTCTTCCATTTTCGATCAGCGAGTTAACCAGCCCATTCGCCTTTTCGATGGTGCAAATGTAAATTGAATTGGCCATCCGTCGTCGGATTGGTGGGAATCGTCCTTTGGCTGCCGCGTACTCCTCCACAATGATGCCCACTTTTTCCTCAAACGATGAAAGAGCAATGACCTGAACGGGTGCAAAGTATCGAACAATTTAAACAGAAAATGCCAAAATTGTCCCATACCTTTTCCTGCACTATCGCCACATATGGCAAAATAAGCAGACAGTTGCGCCGTCGCTTCACACACTCTCTGATCATCATCACTTCAGCGATCACTGTTTTCCCGGCTCCGGTGGGCAACCACAAAATGAAATTTTCCCTCCCTTCGACCAGTCGCTCATCCTCCAAACATTCGCGTTGCCACGCTTAAAATGGACAAAGAAAAACAGCATTTGAACACTTTTTCAAATTGAAACAGCCAACCGTAAAGTGAGTTAAAGCCTCTTATGTGCTGATACGTGTCCAAGACATCCATCAGCTTATTTAAAACTGTTGCTGTTGTTCCCCCTACATTTTCTTATTGGTAGAAAAACAAGGACAACAACAAATCGCAAAAATATTATTGTACACAAAGTTTAAGCAATATTAAATATCAAGAAAATGGCGGTGAAATAAAATAAAGGTACTCCCGAACGACTGAAAGGAAAGGAATAGAAAAACGAAAAGTGTGTAAGCCCAGCAACCAATGAATGAAACTAAGGGGGGAAGAAAAACAAAGGGTGGAAATGGCAAACGAATAAGCGCACTTTGGACCATTGAAGAAAAAACAATGAAAGATGAAAAAAAGTTACATAATAAAAGATTAAAATTAAAATGCATTTTGAATACAAAAAAGTAAAACAATGCAAATTCGGTAAAGGAGAAGAATGAATGATGGGAAGGATATGGATGATGGCCAAAAAATCACTTGAATATCGCCATGGAAAAGCAAATTTGGAAAACTCAGCAACAGCAGCAACTCCCCTTCTCGATCTCCACCTCTTCGTCAAGTCCGAAATAGCGAATTAAACCAGGATGAAGCCTAAGAAATCATTATATGACCATTTATTAAAATGAATGTTTACCTAAAGTGCAGTGGACGATCCGAAGGCTGTAGCAGTATTTCCCCGTCCAGATTCCAAGCACCCGAGTCCTGCTCCTGCTCCGCGGCTTTGTCAGTGCTCTCCCCTGGCGGGACGATGAGCGCCTCGGGCGTGAACTTCCAACGGGCCACTCGGTACACTTTGACGTCGGGGTACTCATTAGGGATGAAACGCGCGCCGTACATGGCCACCTTTAAAAAACGATAAAAAGAAACGAAATCATAAATCTGATTATGCCATCCGCTTAGGCTCATTTAAACTCCGAACTCGGATTCGAACAAAAAATCAAAAATTCAAATTTTAAAAAACTATATTGATATAAGAAATTATTCAAATGCAAGAATTAGACTTGGAATTTTTTTTGTTGCTATTTAGTGAAAAATTTAATCTTTACGAGGGAAGAGACGTACTTCATTAAGCCCAAAACACTACCCATCCATCCCCTGACCATGAATAAACAACGAAGTGCAATACCTTTCTTATAATTTGCAAGTTGGTGAATCGGGAGACTTTTGGAACTGTGAAAATTATTATTTTTCAGGCATTAAAAGAATAGACACTCACTCAACGCCAAGTCCATGGTGCCATCATTGAGTCCAGTGAACGGTGCAAGGCCATACGGAGTGAACGGCGAAACGCATGGAATGACACAGCAAATGACGTGAGTGAAACTGGCTTGCCAATGGAATGGGAAATGTTCGTCTGGCGGAATTCGTCTAAAATCCATGAGATATGCAACAAAAAAAGTCATCAAATGTGGTTGGCTGTAGCACCCCGAGCAAATGTCGCAAGGGCCGATGCACGGCGGAATGTTGGCGGGGTCGGACGCGGTCGAATTGGCCGACAATGGTGGTTGGGATGGGCTGATAGCGAATGAAACTCGGCCGAAATGTGTTGGGTTACGGATGGAGGTGCGCAGAGCGGAATACAAATAGCGGACAGGGCCCAAACAGCGGTAACTCTCCGAGTCGCGCAAAACATCGCCAAGCCTCAAAAGAGGGAGTAAATGCTTAAAAACACACAAAACTATTTCTTCTTTACCATCCACACGAAATTGCATCGCCAGAAAACCGAGAAAGTATCCCGTTTTCGTATACCGCACAAATATCCATCATACGTTCGTTCCCAACTGCCACGTGAATTGTAGCGGTTGGGTAGTCATTGATCCCATGTACCGTCGACACGATTGAATTGGCAGAGCCGGCACCGATTATGCCCAACCGAATTCGCGGCCTTTTCAGCTCTGTCTCCGCGTTGTTGTAGTCCTTCCCGTGCTCAATTTGGGTGCTGAAAACGCAATATTTTTGAGTTTGATTCATAAATACTACCGAATTACTGCAGCAGAGAGTATTTCGTTGAAAAGCCCATCGCCGCCTACCGAAACGATGCCATCAATGCCTTCCCACAGTTCTGCACTCAATCCGCGCACGGTTTCCAACGCGTGGTCGGCCCTTTCCGTCTTGCGCACATCGTATTCGATGTTTGCCATTTTAAAGATTGGCTCGACCTGCAATTTTTCGACAAATTAATCACACAATCCGACCACTCAGTGTGATCACCTCTTTCTCCCAAATGGAAATTGCGTGTCCTTTTCCGCCAAATGGATTAATGAACACCAACAAACGTTTTGGTCGGTGTTTTTGAGCTAAAATTTTTAAAACTTTTTTTTTTAACAAAATAATGTACCAGCAAGAGCATTTCCTAGCAATGAAGCCCATTTTTTAACATCCGCATTTGTCTCAAATTTGATGACACACTCGCGAATTCTCCAAGTATAGGCATTTCGTCTGTATGTGAAGTAGAGGAAGAGCGAGTTGCTGTTTACGGGTGGAACTGTGGCGACATTTTTTGGCACACCGCATCGCAATTTGATACGACTTTGACTGACGGCGACCATAAGATTTATGGGGATGGCATCGTGCCGAATTGGCTTCGATTTGGAGCTAATAAACCATTAATCAGTGGTAATCCATCGGTCCACTCACTCTGTCTGTTTTATGTCAACGACACCATCTTCAAGTGTTACTGTTGTGACTCCTTCACCTTTTTTTGACAACATGGCTAAAAGGCAAAGGAACGTTCGCTTTGTTAGTTTAAAACAGAACGGAAAAAATATAATAGCAATCAGAAGCATTATTTTTAAATTAGCTGCTCGTTGAATAAATCATTAGCAGAATTACAAACTAAAAGCAATCACGAGTTTTCAATTTTGTACGACCATTCATTTATTTCAAAATGGATGAGTCAGAACAGGTTCATTAGCCAAGGCTACAAAAAAGTTCAGGTTGTTAAACAATGGGTTTATTGTCAGTTCTGCAGTTTATTCGTTAAAGCCATCTTGCGCTTTTAATCAATAAAGACTTAATCGTTTTAGAATTCGGCTATCTGCCCAACAGAGCAATAAATTTATTCAGATCAAAATACAAAATGTGAAAATAAAAGGAGATCATTTACAAAAAACCTGATGTTGAACATAAGATCAAATTTGTATTTTCGTTTTTCTTGACAAAAAAGTTGCAAAAACAATAAAAGTAGAAGGAAGTCATTTACTATATATAATATTACAGGCAATTCTCAGGTAAATTCACATTCACATTATTCTTGATGACTCGAGGATGGATAAGCCATGGTCACATCACCCCCTCCTGAGCCAATCTCCGTGTTCGCTCCGTATCTTTTTCCTGACGGTCTCTCGATAAATTCTTCAGTCATTGGCCGTTTCAGTTTGTTCAACGACGGGGGCAAAAAGGGAACAACGACACAGCCAACTCCCTTAAAATGAGTGGTAAATGTTGAAACTGTCATTGTCCATTCAATATTTGTCCACCCCTTCATGTGCTCGCATTGGCGCTGCCTTTCCCCATCGATTTTGCGTCGGGTGATAGACTTCCACGAAGCTCAAATTTTTCTAAAAATTGTAATTTTAATTACAGATATGTCGTCCAATTTGAATATTTCGCACATCCCCGTCGTATCCACCAATCGCATAAAGCAAATCGCCATTGGTCACTAGCGACAGACGAGCCCTGGCCACATTCATCGGCGCAATGTACGACCATTGGTCCTATAATAAGGCATCAGCAAGTGACAATTAAACACCAAATGAACGACGGCAAAACAACCGTTTCCGGGTCGTACACTTCTGCTGTGGACAAAAATTCGTTGTTGTAATAACTTAAATTACTAAGGGTCATGCAATTCATGTCAAACAAATTAAACCATTGTCAAATATTTTACCCTCCAACCACATAAATTTTGTTTTGATAAGTTGTGGCCGCCACACGACCTATGAAGAGAACAATTGTTAATAACGACAGAACTTTTTGCCATTTTTTTCACATCTTGGCTGCTGCATCGGTGCGACTTTCTCCCACCGCTGAGAAATTGGGTCGAACCTTTCCACCGTGTTGAAAACTGCAACGCCATTGTGTCCGCCGATTACTTAAACAAGACGAAAATAAATTTTGACAAGTATTGTAAAATATGACAACTTAATTCACCGTAAATTTGGCCTTTGAGAACAGTCGTTGCCGCCGCACAACGTTTCACAAGCATTGACGGACGAACGGACCATTGGTTCATTCTGACGTCAAATGATTCAACGGAGTCCCTAAAAAGGCATGCGAGATGAGAATTTGCTGTAGCTCGCACAGTGCATGGGTCCCGTCGTATCCCCCGCACACGAAAATGTGTTCTCCCAGCGTAACCGCACACATCGCCGACCTTCGATTGAGCATTGGAGAAAGCTAAAAAAGGGATAATTATGGTATATTCGTTCCTCCCCTCCATACATTTTTTAGTGGGGGGGGGGGGGGGTCGACCCCCCCCCCCCCCCCCGCCCACGTATGAGGGGCCAAAATAGGGGGGGACTTCGTATTGGTTGGGGTGAAAATGTGAAAAAAGGTGAGGAAAGAAGTAGGTCGGAGACGAAATGGACAAAGAAATTTAATATTTTTAGGTTAAATTCCGTAACAAACAAACACTAAAATTTCAACTTTTTCCCCGGTGGCGCCTATCGGCACCACCGGCCCCCAAAAACTCCTATTTTTCTAAAAAAAAAAAATAGTTTTTTTAGCCCAAAATCTGTAAACTTGATCATTTTTTGGACAGAATCTGTTAACAAATCGCATTAAAAAATTTTCCCCGGCGGCGTCTATCGACGCCTCCGGAGCCCCGCAATCCCTAAGTTTTTTTGGAAAAATGCGCCGCAAAAAAAAGCGTTTTTCAAAACAAAAATGTCGTTGCTTGGTTTAAAATAGCAAAAATTTAGCAATTTTTGGTGAAAATCTGTTAACATATTGAACTCAAATTTTCAAAAATTTTTCCCGGCGGCGCCTATCGGCACCACCGGCCTGCATAAAAAAATTTTTGATGAATAAGCGCGCCGCAAAAAAAAAGGGTCGTCAATTTAACATTTCGTAAATTTTATGTCTCCGACCCCCCCTGGACTTCGTTCGTATTGATTGTGAGATGGACCGACCCCCCCCCCCCCCCCCCTACTATTTAATGTATAATTCCCTCCCCCGCCGTTATCCCCTTCTTGCCCTCCCATCCCCGAATATTTTAATAACTCCACGCACTGTCTCCCATTGGTTTGTCCTCGTGTCGAACACCTCAATTTGTTTTGTTAGCACTTTTTTCTTTTAAGTCTATTCGAATGATCAAAATATACTTCGGCATAATTCAGTCGTTCTGTGCCATTGTAACCACCGACCGCGTAAATTTTCCGGCCAAAAACGGCCACACCAATTCTATAAAAAGGGGATGTAAATCGAGTCTCAATTACTAAAATAATAAGTGAACTTTAAATGAAAAAAGTTCCTAAAATTGCCTTGTCCTTTGGGAAAGCATTGACTTTCCGAAATCCCATTTTTTGGTGGACGGATCAAAATATTCAACAGCAGATGGAGAGTGTTGCAGCTGATTGATTCCGCCCATGGCGTAAATTCGGCCGGGCATATCCGTGCAGACGCGGACAGTCGTCTTGAAACGGGTGCTAATGGTAAATTGCGATCGACGTTCTGAAAGTGCCTACTAAAATAGGATGGACTAACTACGCACAAGAGAACCGGGCACGAGATGGAAATTTTTTGCCTCGTCGATTAAATCGCGGCATTCCATGGAAGAATGGAGCAACGGGTGCCTGGCCACTTCGTCGATGATAAATTCTGGTCTTAGAAATGGCATACGAACAGTGGCCAAAAGCCTGAAAATGATTGAGTTCCCTTTTTAATGAACACAAATTCGTAAGTAACCGCGAGGCATAAATGCGTCGATTCGGTTGGTCAACGTCCAACCAACGGACGAGAGCTTCGAAGACATGTTCCTCTGAGCCGACGTGCAAATTGTCCCAATCGAGGATTTGACTGAGTGTTTGGAAGTCCAATTGAAGGAATTCTTCCGACTTTGACACCGACTCAAAGAAACGTTGGATGAAACTATCGGTATCGAGCACAGCTGACAATGAGTGCTTATTACAAGTCAATTTCAAAGCAGATGAACTGACCCTGATGGGCATTGTAAAGTAATGTGAACTTTCGGATGGAAAACACATTTTGTTCGGTAATTTGTGCCTTCAGAATTTCAGAGCAGCGATTGGAGAGGACGGAAAGTTGTAAATAATCCTAAACAATTTTAACCCATTTAAAATAAATGCAGCAACGAAATTTAAAATTGCAAAAATGACCGCAGCCTTAAGCAGTCGTTCCATATTCCTGGAAGAAAATTTAACGCAACCTTAATCTGATAGCTGAATTGTCTTGTCATATAAGCGAAACAACCAACCCGTGTAAACAAAGTCCAGAATTATTCCCATTGTTTCTGCATCAATAGCTGAATTTTCAAACATTAATGAAAATTAAAATAAAATTAAGTAAACAATTCAAAATTTGTTGAATAGCCCACTTTTACTCACTGTTCAAGCGAATTGAATGCGAATGCGCCTCGACCATTTCTGAGCCAAACATTTTCATGAAGTACGGCACAGTTGCAGCCAAAATGACTTTGTGCGCCCTGAATGCGATGCCTTCCACTTCAATTTCGACGTCGCACATTTTGCCAGCCAAACGCAATTCGTTGAAATTTCCATGGGCAGCTATTGCCAATTCGTGCGAGCAGTTCACCAAATTAACATCAACATCTTCACTGTCTTCAAAAGCGATTGAAATGTCAAGAACAGAATCCATCCCTTAAGTTTTTAATTAAAAATTTTTTGAGTTTTAAAATTAAAATTGGATTTTAAAATTATGATTTATTTACAGAAATTGACGTTTTCCTTACATATATTTCTTGAAAAGTGAAACCGTGCTTATCCTTGTGATTAGAGACCGGATTTTGCAGCATTTGCCTATTTTTTTTTACTAACTTGAGGCGTGTTAAGAAGCATGAAAAACACATTTCTAACGTGGTCTAAAGCTTATAGGCCTAACTTTTCCATGCTTAATTTTGCTAAATTCGGGTTTTTAGTTTTTAATGCTGATTGTGAGCATTTTCTTTTTGTCTGACAGAAGGATAATTTTCTCCAGTAATTTTCGTTCATATTTGTGCTTATGTATTTACTAAATAATTTACCTACATAGGTATGTGCTTTGATTTAATCATTTGACGCAAAATTCAATAATACTTCATTATTTATATATTTTTTTTTATAATTTTTCTTTTTGCTAGTCTTTTTATATTAACATAAAAAATTTTTCTCAATTAGATGAAAGAAATTGATGAATCAGAAGGATTAGTGACGACAATTACTTTGGAAACTTTTCTGTCCACCTTCGAGAATCTTTCGGTGGATACGGCTGGGCGATCTGATGCAAATAATACGGACAAAAAAAAATCTGCTAAACCGGATAAGCCCGACGAAATGCAGAGAAGGTACATTATAGACATAGGAATCTCGATTTCCGTCGATCCCTAGGTTCTTGTTATCATTCGAACGCTTAATGCCTGTAGAAACTTAACAATCAAGTTCAGAAATTTAGACCTGAACAAAAAATAGTTATAAAAAACTTTATCACTATTGGTCTGCTTTGTTACTTTTTTTGATGCGTGTTTTTCGTCTTTTTTACATTAATACATTCTTGAGATTTTAGCTTCGAATGATACCAAGATACAGGGATTGGCCGATCAAGAAGAAAGTTATGACCCAAGAAACCGAGGATGTTTAGTTTATTGGAATGCAGTAGAGCCATTATTTTCAAAGAGTGCAGCTAATTAAAGACATAAATTCGACCTAATTCCCTATTTTATTATATTGAATTTTTTCATGTTCAGCGAGTGCCATTTTCCGAGAGTGCCGTTGCGCTATTTTCCTTACAAAGTTCCGCGCAGGTTTTTGCTCGTGTTGCAACAGCAAAGGTTGAACAACAGTCAAAGTGCTTCCGCAGCTGCTGTCTCATCAATTTCCTATGGGAATTTTCTGCCCAATATTCGTCTCGATGGATGCGACTTTGGTGGGCGACCGCTTACTTCGGACCCCAAAGGTTAATTCAATTTATGGAAAAAAGCAATATTTGGAGGAATTACAAGATTTCAAAAAATACAATTCCTATTCAAACAATTGTAATTTTATGAGAAGTATTCAAACATTAGAACCTACTATTTTAGTCACATCTAGTTTTATTTTTACGAAAAATTTAAATTTTTCCTGGCGGCACCTCAAGATACCGTCCCCCCTTTTTGCGAAATGAGTAGCATTTGTCGACTTTTCTTCTATTTTTATGGGTATGCTTTTGTAGTGAGTGGCGTATGTTATCTCAAAATTCCGATGAAAGTTACTTGTAATTTTTCCTACCATTTTAGAATTTACTGGTGAAGAGCAAAAGAAGGGAACAGTGAGTGGTCGTGTGAACTGCTCGCCCTCTCCCGCCTCTTCCTCCTCCGCCTTTTCTTCCTTTCGCGGTGTCCCTCTTCGACCTCGTCCGTGTTGGCTTCAGCACTTCCATTCATCCGCGGACTGTCCACCGACGGCGACAAGTGAGGACGACACGACAAAATATGGCGGAAAAGAAGAAAACGAAGACATACAATCACAACAACAGCAGACAACACGGGACCTTGGGCTGGCGGAATTGACTGACTATTTCCAACACTTTGTGTGTCTGTGCTCGCCCCGAATGTCCGACCAGGCGCAGAGTATGTACGCATGAGGAGTGAATTGAAAGACGGAAATGGACATGAGGCTTTTTGGAGACGGTGGACGCAAATGGACAATCATTTTGCTTGATCAATAAAGGCCAGTCAATCGAAGTCACTTTTACTATAAAATTATGTCATTTGTTCATTATTTTATTGAATAAATTTTAAAACAAAATGTTTTTGATGAAAAATGCCAAGCCAAATGATAAGGTGGCGAAATAAATTTCGCTAATTTGATTTAAGCTCATCATCATCTGCACGTTCATCTTTTCTTATTTTAGTTCTAAAAACAATTACTAGTAGAAAAGGAATTTCGAAATGCAATCCTAAATTTATTTCTATTTTAAAACCGCTAAGAATCAAGCTTTGTGATAAAAAAATGATATTCACCCTCCGATATAATCTTAAAAATTGAAGGTACCACCCAAAATTCTGTAAGATTGCCGAAACAATTGACATATTGAGGCAAAAATTTTCCCTATATTTAATTGTATCCATTTTCTTAATCTTCGAATTCGAGGAATCTAAACATCCAAGAATGTTTTTGTTTTTACCAAGGTTGGGAGAATTAAAAAGTGTCGCAAAATAAAGAATACGACTTTTTGTTCGAGTCTTAGGCGAAAAAAGCCTAACAGTGGAGTCAACTCGACTCCGTTACGCCACATTTGCGCCTTCCGAGACAGTTGCACCGATGTCCTAAATTCAAAGGGGTCCCGTTTTCAAAAAAATAAGAGGTTGATTTCAAAAATATTTAGGGTTCGGTTTTCCAAAAAACTAGTGGCTGGTTTTCAAAAAAAAAAAAGGGTTAGATTTAAAAACGAGGGCTTTTAATCGCTTCAGAAGAATGGAAACGCTTCAGAATAATTTGGTTCTATTTCACTTTATGAGTCCAATCAGAGTTTATGAGTCTAGGCCAATATATCTTCACATTTTCTTTTTGTAATTAATTCCTTATCGCTAAATGACCCAATATATGTAAAAGCCCACTTATTAATTTGGGTATTGATATTTTATTTCTTCAAGAATATTCGAGAATTTTTACAAATTTCCATGAAACCGACCGGAACATATATTGGCAAAGATAGGTTGGTGACATGTAAGGTGTATGTAGTACACCAGTTTTAAGTTCACATCACATTTCGAATGTTATGTTATTTATCAACAAAATGAAATCGGACAGAAGAGAAATGTGAAAAAAATTTGTATTTCAAATGATCGGAAAAACAAATTTTTGACAAAAAATTTCCAAAAAAGCGGACACAAACCACACTAGTACCAAACCAAGAAGCCTTTAGTTTGCCGGCAAAATTTCGTTTACTGTACTATCATTTTTTCTGTCTCCTTTACTATTCCAAAATATGCCGTGAAAAACACAAAATTGAATTCCTACACATAAGAATAATTTCTATAACAGAGAAAAATGGAAGAAAAAGAAATCTCTCCAGCCTCGTTTTTCGGCACTGAAAAATTTATCAATTTTATTAGTTTTCTTTTTGTGATGCAACGACCTTTTCGAATATGGTGGGATCGTCCTCTTTTCTGACGCAGCACCACAAAACGCACGTGACAGAGATCACAAAAATGATGAGGAAGAACATCGTCCACACGACCAAAGGGCCCATATAGTCGAGCAGATCCCAATTCTGTCTAGGCATCGAATTTGGAGTTTTATTATTCTTTTCTAAAACAGAAAAGGGAAGGAAATGTGATAAACAAAAGGGCGATAAAAAATTAAAGATATTTGAAACTGGAAATGATATAAACTAAAAGAAAATTTGGCACTTATGTAGCATAGAGTGCACTAAAAAATATTCTTTTTTGTATCGCCTTTTATACCAAAAAAACTATGAAATTCTTTTCATTTTCGATTTGTTTTGAAGGCGCCACAAAAAGAGTATAAATATGTTATTTTTTGCGCGTTAAAATCACTTTGTCTACTTTTTCTTTTATTCTTCCCTCTTCTTCCATAATGCGCCTTCATTTTTCCCTTTATTTTTAGCGTTCGTATTTTCTCCATCCGTCAACAAATCTCTCCCAAAAAGTTCTACAACATTTCAAATGGCATCATCTGCGAAATCGGCAACCCAACGCCGTCCTCGAAGTCGTCAGGCAAAGAAACGTTCGACCGACGCTGGCGAGACCAAACCACTCCGGCGTTCTTCACGGATCGCGGCTCAGAGGGCAGCAAAGGAAAAGGCGGCGAAAGAGGAGGCGGCCAAAGCGGTGCATCGATTTTGCATTTGGCACATATTTACACCACTCATTTCTTTCGTTTTTCAGAAGAAATCTCGTGCGGATTCCACTGCGTCAAACAAATCGGGCCGTGGTCGTTCGAAGACACCGCGTACCAGCAACAAGACGTCGCGTCGCCCCACTACCAGCGCCAAGAAGCGTGGACCCGCCAAGAAGACTGCCCCTGTCAGACGTTCCAAGAAGTCACCCGGGAAATCGCGCACGAGGAAACCGACGAGCTCAAAAAACAAAAAGAGGGCCGGGCGCGTTACCGCCAAGAAGACGCAGGAGGAGGAACCCACTGACTCCGGCGGATCAGAAGCAGAAAGTGACGCGGAGTCGCAACAGGACAGCGGACGTGAGTCAAATGGAGTAAATGCCAATTGAAAATGTTGCAATGCTTTAAGTTGAATCGGAAGAAAGCGCAGTGAAGACGAAGAAGCCGACTCGCAAGACCACTGGTGGACGTGCAACGAAGAAATCGCGTGCGGCAAGACCTAAGAAGAAGGATGACGATCCCACTGAATCTGGAGAATCACCGGTCGACAGTGGCGAGGGATCGCAGCAAGACAGCGGAAGTAAGACGAACAGAGGAGGAAGTGTCATTAATAATTGAAACCCAAAATTTTGAGGATCCGAAGCCGAAACTGCATCAAAGACGAAGAAGACAACCCGCAAGGCCACTGGTGGACGTGCAACGAAGAAATCGCGTGCGGCAAAACCTAAGAAGAAGGATGACGATCCCACTGAATCTGGAGAATCACCGGTCGACAGTGGCGAGGGATCGCAGCAAGACAGCGGAAGTAAGACGAACAGAGGAGGAAGTGTCATTAATAATTGAAACCCAAATTTTTGAGGATCCGAAGCCGAAACTGCATCAAAGACGAAGAAGACAACCCGCAAGGCCACTGGTGGACGTGCAAAGAAATCGGGAAAGCAGACCAAGTCGAGTCGCCGTAGCGGAAGCAGTGCCAGCAAGAATACGGAGGAGGATGAAGAATGAGAATATCGGAGGAAAAAAGCGACTAATCCCTTTAAACCGATGTAAATGTGTGATAAATGTCCATGCCTCCGTGACATTCCCTTTCTATTGTATATATTTCCCCAAAATGATTGTGTTGTTATACCTATGTGTGTTCATAGTGTTCCGATCGTTAATGTCGCCTTGTTTATTATATGTATTGTGGCGCTATTGTCCCATTTGTTATTCGCCGTATAAATGTTGTAATTGTGCGGCGGGTCGTTTGGTGTTTTGTACGGATGCTATCCCGTTTGATAGCAAAATTTAAAAAATAGGTACTCCAAATCGGATTAAACAAGTTTCAAATTTTCGGGCGAGTAATTTTGTCTGGGTAAATGAATTGCAAATTCTGCGCACAGCTTAATTAGTCCGGTTTCATTGTAAACATAGTAGTAGGTATTTTAATTCGTCAACTTCGACAATAGTTTATTAGTAGCAAATCTAAAAACATTTCTTCAAAATGGAAAAAAATCAGTTCAAAAAAAGCTAAATTTTTTCTAACAATTTGTCTCCTTTTATACGCAACAATATTTATTGTTAAAATTCTTAATTTCTGCTGTTCATCTGAGCTGTATCAATTGTTGTATTTATTGTGAACCGATGGTGAATAAAATGTAAAAAAAGCATCCCTATGGAATGTTGGTACTAGCGTAGTTTTGGGCCGCGTTTTGAAATTTTTTTCTTCTTTTTAATGTTTTAATCGCTTCAGAAGAATGGAAACGCTTCAGAATAATTTGGTTCTATTTCACTTTATGAGTCCAATCAGAGTTTATGAGTCTAGGCCAATATATCTTCACATTTTCTTTTTGTAATTAATTCCTTATCGCTAAATGACCCAATATATGTAAAAGCCCACTTATTAATTTGGGTATTGATATTTTATTTCTTCAAGAATATTCGAGAATTTTTACAAATTTCCATGAAACCGACCGGAACATATATTGGCAAAGATAGGTTGGTGACATGTAAGGTGTATGTAGTACACCAGTTTTAAGTTCACATCACATTTCGAATGTTATGTTATTTATCAACAAAATGAAATCGGACAGAAGAGAAATGTGAAAAAAATTTGTATTTCAAATGATCGGAAAAACAAATTTTTGACAAAAAATTTCCAAAAAAGCGGACACAAACCACACTAGTACCAAACCAAGAAGCCTTTAGTTTGCCGGCAAAATTTCGTTTACTGTACTATCATTTTTTCTGTCTCCTTTACTATTCCAAAATATGCCGTGAAAAACACAAAATTGAATTCCTACACATAAGAATAATTTCTATAACAGAGAAAAATGGAAGAAAAAGAAATCTCTCCAGCCTCGTTTTTCGGCACTGAAAAATTTATCAATTTTATTAGTTTTCTTTTTGTGATGCAACGACCTTTTCGAATATGGTGGGATCGTCCTCTTTTCTGACGCAGCACCACAAAACGCACGTGACAGAGATCACAAAAATGATGATGAAGAACATCGTCCACACGATCAAAGGGCCCATATAGTCGAGCAGATCCCAATTCTGTCTAGGCATCGAATTTGGAGTTTTATTATTCTTTTCTAAAACAGAAAAGGGAAGGAAATGTGATAAACAAAAGGGCGATAAAAAATTAAAGATATTTGAAACTGGAAATGATATAAACTAAAAGAAAATTTGGCACTTATGTAGCATAGAGTGCACTAAAAAATATTCTTTTTTGTATCGCCTTTTATACCAAAAAAACTATGAAATTCTTTTCATTTTCGATTTGTTTTGAAGGCGCCACAAAAAGAGTATAAATATGTTATTTTTTGCGCGTTAAAATCACTTTGTCTACTTTTTCTTTTATTCTTCCCTCTTCTTCCATAATGCGCCTTCATTTTTCCCTTTATTTTTAGCGTTCGTATTTTCTCCATCCGTCAACAAATCTCTCCCAAAAAGTTCTACAACATTTCAAATGGCATCATCTGCGAAATCGGCAACCCAACGCCGTCCTCGAAGTCGTCAGGCAAAGAAACGTTCGACCGACGCTGGCGAGACCAAACCACTCCGGCGTTCTTCACGGATCGCGGCTCAGAGGGCAGCAAAGGAAAAGGCGGCGAAAGAGGAGGCGGCCAAAGCGGTGCATCGATTTTGCATTTGGCACATATTTACACCACTCATTTCTTTCGTTTTTCAGAAGAAATCTCGTGCGGATTCCACTGCGTCAAACAAATCGGGCCGTGGTCGTTCGAAGACACCGCGTACCAGCAACAAGACGTCGCGTCGCCCCACTACCAGCGCCAAGAAGCGTGGACCCGCCAAGAAGACTGCCCCTGTCAGACGTTCCAAGAAGTCACCCGGGAAATCGCGCACGAGGAAACCGACGAGCTCAAAAAACAAAAAGAGGGCCGGGCGCGTTACCGCCAAGAAGACGCAGGAGGAGGAACCCACTGACTCCGGCGGATCAGAAGCAGAAAGTGACGCGGAGTCGCAACAGGACAGCGGACGTGAGTCAAATGGAGTAAATGCCAATTGAAAATGTTGCAATGCTTTAAGTTGAATCGGAAGAAAGCGCAGTGAAGACGAAGAAGCCGACTCGCAAGACCACTGGTGGACGTGCAACGAAGAAATCGCGTGCGGCAAGACCTAAGAAGAAGGATGACGATCCCACTGAATCTGGAGAATCACCGGTCGACAGTGGCGAGGGATCGCAGCAAGACAGCGGAAGTAAGACGAACAGAGGAGGAAGTGTCATTAATAATTGAAACCCAAAATTTTGAGGATCCGAAGCCGAAACTGCATCAAAGACGAAGAAGACAACCCGCAAGGCCACTGGTGGACGTGCAACGAAGAAATCGCGTGCGGCAAAACCTAAGAAGAAGGATGACGATCCCACTGAATCTGGAGAATCACCGGTCGACAGTGGCGAGGGATCGCAGCAAGACAGCGGAAGTAAGACGAACAGAGGAGGAAGTGTCATTAATAATTGAAACCCAAATTTTTGAGGATCCGAAGCCGAAACTGCATCAAAGACGAAGAAGACAACCCGCAAGGCCACTGGTGGACGTGCAAAGAAATCGGGAAAGCAGACCAAGTCGAGTCGCCGTAGCGGAAGCAGTGCCAGCAAGAATACGGAGGAGGATGAAGAATGAGAATATCGGAGGAAAAAAGCGACTAATCCCTTTAAACCGATGTAAATGTGTGATAAATGTCCATGCCTCCGTGACATTCCCTTTCTATTGTATATATTTCCCCAAAATGATTGTGTTGTTATACCTATGTGTGTTCATAGTGTTCCGATCGTTAATGTCGCCTTGTTTATTATATGTATTGTGGCGCTATTGTCCCATTTGTTATTCGCCGTATAAATGTTGTAATTGTGCGGCGGGTCGTTTGGTGTTTTGTACGGATGCTATCCCGTTTGATAGCAAAATTTAAAAAATAGGTACTCCAAATCGGATTAAACAAGTTTCAAATTTTCGGGCGAGTAATTTTGTCTGGGTAAATGAATTGCAAATTCTGCGCACAGCTTAATTAGTCCGGTTTCATTGTAAACATAGTAGTAGGTATTTTAATTCGTCAACTTCGACAATAGTTTATTAGTAGCAAATCTAAAAACATTTCTTCAAAATGGAAAAAAATCAGTTCAAAAAAAGCTAAATTTTTTCTAACAATTTGTCTCCTTTTATACGCAACAATATTTATTGTTAAAATTCTTAATTTCTGCTGTTCATCTGAGCTGTATCAATTGTTGTATTTATTGTGAACCGATGGTGAATAAAATGTAAAAAAAGCATCCCTATGGAATGTTGGTACTAGCGTAGTTTTGGGCCGCGTTTTGAAATTTTTTTCTTCTTTTTAATGTTTTAATCGCTTCAGAAGAATGGAAACGCTTCAGAATAATTTGGTTCTATTTCACTTTATGAGTCCAATCAGAGTTTATGAGTCTAGGCCAATATATCTTCACATTTTCTTTTTGTAATTAATTCCTTATCGCTAAATGACCCAATATATGTAAAAGCCCACTTATTAATTTGGGTATTGATATTTTATTTCTTCAAGAATATTCGAGAATTTTTACAAATTTCCATGAAACCGACCGGAACATATATTGGCAAAGATAGGTTGGTGACATGTAAGGTGTATGTAGTACACCAGTTTTAAGTTCACATCACATTTCGAATGTTATGTTATTTATCAACAAAATGAAATCGGACAGAAGAGAAATGTGAAAAAAATTTGTATTTCAAATGATCGGAAAAACAAATTTTTGACAAAAAATTTCCAAAAAAGCGGACACAAACCACACTAGTACCAAACCAAGAAGCCTTTAGTTTGCCGGCAAAATTTCGTTTACTGTACTATCATTTTTTCTGTCTCCTTTACTATTCCAAAATATGCCGTGAAAAACACAAAATTGAATTCCTACACATAAGAATAATTTCTATAACAGAGAAAAATGGAAGAAAAAGAAATCTCTCCAGCCTCGTTTTTCGGCACTGAAAAATTTATCAATTTTATTAGTTTTCTTTTTGTGATGCAACGACCTTTTCGAATATGGTGGGATCGTCCTCTTTTCTGACGCAGCACCGCAAAACGCACGTGACAGAGATCACAAAAATGATGATGAAGAACATCGTCCACACGACCAAAGGGCCCATATAGTCGAGCAGATCCCAATTCTGTCTAGGCATCGAATTTGGAGTTTTATTATTCTTTTCTAAAACAGAAAAGGGAAGGAAATGTGATAAACAAAAGGGCGATAAAAAATTAAAGATATTTGAAACTGGAAATGATATAAACTAAACCAGGGCCCGAAGGGCACGTGGTATTAAGCGGCCGGGGGCGCTTCACACTGTGGCGCCAGCAGCATAGTGGGGTGTGGGGAAGCAGTCTGGTGGGAACTATAAGATAATTGGGGGACACTTCATGGCTTTTATTCAACTGGAGAGTGAGGGCAACCATACACCCCTCAGGGCTTTTAAAATGGCACGTGAAGCCTAAGCCCTAATCTAAAAACATAACCGAACACCTCAGGGCCTCCGGCGAAGGCAACCTAATCCAAGAACTACAGTCCCGAAACCCTCAGGGCTTCGAAGCCAAGATATCCCTAAAACTGAACCGAACACCTCAGGGCAACCCTCCGACGAAGCTAACCTATAACTAAAACATAACTGACACACCTCAGGCCCTTTGGGACCCTTGAAATACATAATCCTAAAACCTCCCCCTACTCTCGACTACTCCCGTAACCTCCCCTTGCCACCCCCCCCCCCTCCCTCCTACTCTCCTCCCTCCCCCTACCTCTCTCTACCTCCTCGTACCCCCCTAACTCCCTACCTCACCTACCCCTAACCCCTCACCCCTACCATCCCCTACCTCCCGTTACCTCCCCTATCTCCCTCTCCACCCCCTCCTTCCCCCTCCCTCCCCTTCACTCCCCCTCCCTCCTCCTACTACCCCCCTAGCCCCTCCCCCTACCATCCCCTACCTTCCTTTACCTCCTCTACCTCCCGTTAGCTTCCCCTATCTCCCTCTCCAACACTTCCCTCCCCCTCCCTCCCCCTACCTCTCTCTACCTCCCCGTACCCCCCTACCTCACCTACTCCCTACCCCCTACCATCCCTATTTTCCCTTACCTCCCCTACCTCTCGTTACCTCCCCCTATCTCCCTCTCCACCCCTTCCCTCCCCCTCCCTCCCCCTACCTCTCTCTACCTCCCCGTACCCCACTACCTCCCTACCTCACCTACCCCCTAACCCCTCCCCCTACCATCCCCTACCTTCCCTTACCTCCCCTACCTCTCTCTACCTCCCCGTACCTCCGTATCTCACCTACCCCCTAACCCCTCCCCCTACCATCCCCTACCTTCCCTTACCTCCCCTACCTCTCTCTACCTCCCCGTACCTCCGTATCTCACCTACCCCCCTAATCCCTACCCCCTTCCATCCCCTACCTTCCCTTACCTCCCCTACCTCCCGTTACCTTCCCCCTATCTCCCTCTCCACCCCTTCCCTCCCCCTCCCTCCCCCTCCCTCCCCCTACCATCCCCTACCTTCCCTTACCTCCCCTACCTCACCTACCCCCCTACCCCCTACCATACCCTACCTTCCCTTACCTCCCCTACCTCACCTACCCCCTAACCCCTCCCCCTACCTCTCTCTACCTCCCCGTACCTCCGTATCTCACCTACCCCCTAACCCCTCCCCCTACCTCTCTCTACCTCCCCGTACCTCCGTATCTCACCTACCCCCCTAATCCCTACCCCCTTCCATCCCCTACCTTCCCTTACCTCTAACCTTCCCCTATCTCCCTCTCCACCCCCTCCTTCCCCCTCCCTCCCCTCCCCTCCCCCTCCCTCCCCCTACCTCTCTCTACCTCCCCGTACCCCCCTAACTCGCTACCTCACCTACCCTCCTAACCCCTCCCACTACCATCCCCTACCTTCCCTTACCTCCCCTACCTCCCGTTACTTTCTCCTATCTCCCTCTCCACCCCTTCTCTCCCACTCCCTCCCCCTACCTCTCTCTACCTCCCCGTACCTCCGTATCTCACCTACACCCCCTACCCCTACCCCCTTCCATCCCCTACCTTCCCTTACCTCTAACCTTCCCCTATCTCCCTCTCCACCCCTTCCCTCCCCCTCCCTCCCCTACCTCTCTCTACCTACACGTACCCCCCTACCTCACCTACCCCCTAACCCTACCCACTACCATCCCCTACCTTCCCTTACCTCCCCTACCTCCCGTTACCTTCTCCTATCTCCCTCTCCACCCCTTCCCTCCCACTCCCTCCCCCTACCTCTCTCTACCTCCCCGTACCTCCGTATCTCACCTACCCCCCTAATCCCTACCCCCTTCCATCCCCTACCTTCCCTTACCTCTAACCTTCCCCTATCTCCCTCTCCACCCCTCCTTCCCCCTCCCTCCCTCCCCTCCCCCTCCTCCCCCTACCTCTCTCTACCTCCCCGTACCCCCCTAACTCGCTACCTCACCTACCCTCCTAACCCCTCCCACTACCATCCCCTACCTTCCCTTACCTCCCCTACCTCCCGTTACCTTCTCCTATCTCCCTCTCCACCCCTTCTCTCCCACTCCCTCCCCCTACCTCTCTCTACCTCCCCGTACCTCCGTATCTCACCTACCCCCCTAACCCCTACCCCCTTCCATCCCCTACCTTCCCTTACCTCTAACCTTCCCCTATCTCCCTCTCCACCCCTTCCCTCCCCCTCCCTCCCCTACCTCTCTCTACCTCCCCGTACCTCCGTATCTCACCTACCCCCCTAATCCCTACCCCCTTCCATCCCCTACCTTCCCTTACCTCTAACCTTCCCCTATCTCCCTCTCCACCCCTTCCCTCCCCCTCCCTCCCCTACCTCTCTCTACCTCCCCGTACCTCCGTATCTCACCTACCCCCTAATCCCTACCCCCTTCCATCCCCTACCTTCCCTTACCTCTAACCTTCCCCTATCTCCCTCTCCACCCCCTCCTTCCCCTCCCTCCCCTCCCCTCCCCCTCCCTCCCCCTACCTCTCTCTACCTCCCCGTACCCCCCTAACTCGCTACCTCACCTACCCTCCTAACCCCTCCCACTACCATCCCCTACCTTCCCTTACCTCCCCTACCTCCCGTTACCTTCCCCCTATCTCCCTCTCCACCCCTTCCCTCCCCCTCCCTCCCCCTCCCTCCCCCTACCTCCCCGTACCTCCCTAACTCCCTACCTCACCTACCCCCCTACCCCCTACCATACCCTACCTTCCCTTACCTTCCCTTACCTCCCCTACCTCCCGTTACCTTCCCTATCTCCCTCTCCACCCCCTCCCTCCCACTCCCTCCCCCTACCTCTCTCTACCTCCCCGTACCTCCGTATCTCACCTACCCCCCTAATCCCTACCCCCTTCCATCCCCTACCTTCCCTTACCTCTAACCTTCCCCTATCTCCCTCTCCACCCCCTCCTTCCCCCTCCCTCCCCTCCCCTCCCCCTCCCTCCCCCTACCTCTCTCTACCTCCCCGTACCCCCCTAACTCGCTACCTCACCTACCCTCCTAACCCCTCCCACTACCATCCCCTACCTTCCCTTACCTCCCCTACCTCCCGTTACCTTCTCCTATCTCCCTCTCCACCCCTTCTCTCCCACTCCCTCCCCCTACCTCTCTCTACCTCCCCGTACCTCCGTACTCACCTACACCCCCTAACCCCTACCCCCTTCCATCCCTACCTTCCCTTACCTCTAACCTTCCCCTATCTCCCTCTCCACCCCTTCCCTCCCCCTCCCTCCCCTACCTCTCTCTACCTACACGTACCCCCCTACCTCACCTACCCCCTAACCCCTACCCACTACCATCCCCTACCTTCCCTTACCTCCCCTACCTCCCGTTACCTTCTCCTATCTCCCTCTCCACCCCTTCCCTCCCACTCCCTCCCCCTACCTCTCTCTACCTCCCCGTACCTCCGTATCTCACCTACCCCCCTAATCCCTACACCCTTCCATCCCCTACCTTCCCTTACCTCTAACCTTCCCCTATCTCCCTCTCCACCCCTCCTCCCCTCCCTCCCTCCCTCCCCTCCCTCCCCCTACCTCTCTCTACCTCCCCGTACCCCCCTAACTCGCTACCTCACCTACCCTCCTAACCCCTCCCCACTACCATCCCCTACCTTCCCTTACCTCCCCTACCTCCCGTTACCTTCTCCTATCTCCCTCTCCACCCCTTCTCTCCCACTCCCTCCCCCTACCTCTCTCTACCTCCCCGTACCTCCGTATCTCACCTACCCCCCTAACCCCTACCCCCTTCCATCCCCTACCTTCCCTTACCTCTAACCTTCCCCTATCTCCCTCTCCACCCCTTCCCTCCCCCTCCCTCCCCTACCTCTCTCTACCTCCCCGTACCTCCGTATCTCACCTACCCCCCTAATCCCTACCCCCTTCCATCCCCTACCTTCCCTTACCTCTAACCTTCCCCTATCTCCCTCTCCACCCCCTCCTTCCCCCTCCCTCCCCTCCCCTCCCCCTCCCTCCCCCTACCTCTCTCTACCTCCCCGTACCCCCCTAACTCGCTACCTCACCTACCCTCCTAACCCCTCCCACTACCATCCCCTACCTTCCCTTACCTCCCCTACCTCCCGTTACCTTCTCCTATCTCCCTCTCCACCCCTTCTCTCCCACTCCCTCCCCCTACCTCTCTCTACCTCCCCGTACCTCCGTATCTCACCTACCCCCCTAACCCCTACCCCCTTCCATCCCCTACCTTCCCTTACCTCTAACCTTCCCCTATCTCCCTCTCCACCCCCTCCTTCCCCCTCCCTCCCCTCCCCTCCCCCTCCCTCCCCCTACCTCTCTCTACCTCCCCGTACCCCCCTAACTCGCTACCTCACCTACCCTCCTAACCCCTCCCACTACCATCCCCTACCTTCCCTTACCTCCCCTACCTCCCGTTACCTTCTCCTATCTCCCTCTCCACCCCTTCTCTCCCACTCCCTCCCCCTACCTCTCTCTACCTCCCCGTACCTCCGTATCTCACCTACCCCCCTAACCCCTACCCCCTTCCATCCCCTACCTTCCCTTACCTCTAACCTTCCCCTATCTCCCTCTCCACCCCCTCCTTCCCCCTCCCTCCCCTACCCCTCCCCCTCCCTCCCCCTACCTCTCTCTACCTCCCCCGTACCCCCCTAACTCGCTACCTCACCTACCCTCCTAACCCCTCCCACTACCATCCCCTACCTTCCCTTACCTCCCCTACCTCCCGTTACCTTCTCCTATCTCCCTCTCCACCCCTTCTCTCCCACTCCCTCCCCCTACCTCTCTCTACCTCCCCGTACCTCCGTATCTCACCTACACCCCCTAACCCCTACCCCCTTCCATCCCCTACCTTCCCTTACCTCTAACCTTCCCCTATCTCCCTCTCCACCCCTTCCCTCCCCCTCCCTCCCCTACCTCTCTCTACCTACACGTACCCCCCTACCTCACCTACCCCCTAACCCTACCCACTACCATCCCTACCTTCCCTTACCTCCCCTACCTCCCGTTACCTTCTCCTATCTCCCTCTCCAACCCCGTCCCTCCCACTCCCTCCCCCTACCTCTCTCTACCTCCCCGTACCTCCGTATCTCACCTACCCCCCTAATCCCTACACCCTTCCATCCCCTACCTTCCCTTACCTCTAACCTTCCCCTATCTCCCTCTCCACCCCCTCCTTCCCCCTCCCTCCCCTCCCTCCCCCTCCCTCCTCTACCTCTCTCTACCTCCCCGTACCCCCCTAACTCGCTACCTCACCTACCCTCCTAACCCCTCCCACTACCATCCCCTACCTTCCCTTACCTCCCCTACCTCCCGTTACCTTCTCCTATCTCCCTCTCCACCCCTTCTCTCCCACTCCCTCCCCCTACCTCTCTCTACCTCCCCGTACCTCCGTATCTCACCTACCCCCCTAACCCCTACCCCTTCCATCCCCTACCTTCCCTTACCTCTAACCTTCCCCTATCTCCCTCTCCACCCCTTCCCTCCCCCTCCCTCCCCTACCTCTCTCTACCTCCCCGTACCTCCGTATCTCACCTACCCCCCTAATCCCTACCCCCTTCCATCCCCTACCTTCCCTTACCTCTAACCTTCCCCTATCTCCCTCTCCACCCCTTCCCTCCCCCTCCCTCCCCTACCTCTCTCTACCTCCCCGTACCTCCGTATCTCACCTACCCCCCTAATCCCTACCCCCTTCCATCCCCTACCTTCCCTTACCTCTAACCTTCCCCTATCTCCCTCTCCACCCCTCCTTCCCCCTCCCTCCCCTCCCCTCCCCCTCCCTCCCCCTACCTCTCTCTACCTCCCCGTACCCCCCTAACTCGCTACCTCACCTACCCTCCTAACCCCTCCCACTACCATCCCCTACCTTCCCTTACCTCCCCTACCTCCCGTTACCTTCCCCCTATCTCCCTCTCCACCCCTTCCCTCCCCCTCCCTCCCCCTCCCTCCCCCTACCTCCCCGTACCTCCCTAACTCCCTACCTCACCTACCCCCCTACCCCCTACCATACCCTACCTTCCCTTACCTTCCCTTACCTCCCCTACCTCCCGTTACCTTCCCCTATCTCCCTCTCCACCCCCTCCCTCCCACTCCCTCCCCCCTACCTCTCTCTACCTCCCCGTACCTCCGTATCTCACCTACCCCCCTAATCCCTACCCCCTTCCATCCCCTACCTTCCGTTACCTCTAACCTTCCCCTATCTCCCTCTCCACCCCCTCCTTCCCCCTCCCTCCCCTCCCCTCCCCCTCCCTCCCCCTACCTCTCTCTACCTCCCCGTACCCCCCTAACTCGCTACCCTCACCTACCCTCCTAACCCCTCCCACTACCATCCCCTACCTTCCCTTACCTCCCCTACCTCCCGTTACCTTCTCCTATCTCCCTCTCCACCCCTTCCTCCCACTCCCTCCCCCTACCTCTCTCTACCTCCCCGTACCTCCGTATCTCACCTACACCCCCTAACCCCTACCCCTTCCATCCCCTACCTTCCCTTACCTCTAACCTTCCCCTATCTCCCTCTCCACCCCTTCCCTCCCCCTCCCTCCCCTACCTCTCTCTACCTACACGTACCCCCCTACCTCACCTACCCCCTAACCCTACCCACTACCATCCCCTACCTTCCCTTACCTCCCCTACCTCCCGTTACCTTCTCCTATCTCCCTCTCCACCCCTTCCCTCCCACTCCCTCCCCCTACCTCTCTCTACCTCCCCGTACCTCCGTATCTCACCTACCCCCCTAATCCCTACCCCCTTCCATCCCCTACCTTCCCTTACCTCTAACCTTCCCCTATCTCCCTCTCCACCCCCTCCTTCCCCCTCCCTCACCCTCCCCTCCCCCTCCCTCCCCCTACCTCTCTCTACCTCCCCGTACCCCCCTAACTCGCTACCTCACCTACCCTCCTAACCCCTCCCACTACCATCCCCTACCTTCCCTTACCTCCCCTACCTCCCGTTACCTTCTCCTATCTCCCTCTCCACCCCTTCTCTCCCACTCCCTCCCCCTACCTCTCTCTACCTCCCCGTACCTCCGTATCTCACCTACCCCCCTAACCCCTACCCCCTTCCATCCCCTACCTTCCCTTACCTCTAACCTTCCCCTATCTCCCTCTCCACCCCTTCCCTCCCCCTCCCTCCCCTACCTCTCTCTACCTCCCCGTACCTCCGTATCTCACCTACCCCCCTAATCCCTACCCCCTTCCATCCCCTACCTTCCCTTACCTCTAACCTTCCCCTATCTCCCTCTCCACCCCCTCCTTTCCCCCTCCCTCCCCTCCCTCCCCCTCCCTCCCCCTACCTCTCTCTACCTCCCCGTACCCCCCTAACTCGCTACCTCACCTACCCTCCTAACCCCTCCCACTACCATCCCCTACCTTCCCTTACCTCCCCTACCTCCCGTTACCTTCTCCTATCTCCCTCTCCACCCCTTCTCTCCCACTCCCTCCCCCTACCTCTCTCTACCTCCCCGTACCTCCGTATCTCACCTACCCCCTAACCCCTACACCCTTCCATCCCCTACCTTCCCTTACCTCTAACCTTCCCCTATCTCCCTCTCCACCCCTTCCCTCCCCCTCCCTCCCCTACCTCTCTCTACCTACCCGTACCCCCCTACCTCACCTACCCCCTAACCCTACCCACTACCATCCCCTACCTTCCCTTACCTCCCCTACCTCCCGTTACCTTCTCCTATCTCCCTCTCCACCCCTTCCCTCCCACTCCCTCCCCCTACCTCTCTCTACCTCCCCGTACCTCCGTATCTCACCTACCCCCCTAATCCCTACCCCCTTCCATCCCCTACCTTCCCTTACCTCTAACCTTCCCCTATCTCCCTCTCCACCCCCTCCTTCCCCCTCCCTCCCCTCCCCTCCCCCTCCCTCCCCCTACCTCTCTCTACCTCCCCGTACCCCCCTAACTCGCTACCTCACCTACCCTCCTAACCCCTCCCACTACCATCCCCTACCTTCCCTTACCTCCCCTACCTCCCGTTACCGTTCTCCTATCTCCCTCTCCACCCCTTCTCTCCCCACTCCCTCCCCCTATCTCTCTCTACCTCCCCGTACCTCCGTATCTCACCTACCCCCCTAACCCCTACCCCCTTCCATCCCCTACCTTCCCTTACCTCTAACCTTCCCCTATCTCCCTCTCCACCCCTTCCCTCCCCTCCCTCCCCTACCTCTCTCTACCTACACGTACCCCCCTACCTCACCTACCCCCTAACCCTACCCACTACCATCCCCTACCTTCCCTTACCTCCCCTACCTCCCGTTACCTTCTCCTATCTCCCTCTCCACCCCTTCCCTCCCACTCCCTCCCCCTACCTCTCTCTACCTCCCCGTACCTCCGTATCTCACCTACCCCCCTAATCCCTACCCCCTTCCATCCCCTACCTTCCCTTACCTCTAACCTTCCCCTATCTCCCTCCTCCACCCCTCCTTCCCCCTCCCTCCCCTCCCCTCCCCTCCCTCCCCCTACCTCTCTCTACCTCCCGTACCCCCCTAACTCGCTACCCTCACCTACCCTCCTGACCCCTCCCACTACCATCCCCTACCTTCCCTTACCTCCCCTGCCTCACCGTTACCTTCTCCTATCTCCCTCTCCAACCCTTCCCTCCCCCTCCCTCCCCCTACCTCTCTCTACCTCCCCGTACCCCCCTACCTCACCTACTCCCTACCCCCTACCATCCCTATTTTCCCTTACCTCCCCTACCTCTGGTTACCTCCCCCTATCTCCCTCTCCACCCCTTCCCTCCCCCTCCCTCCCCCTACCTCTCTCTACCTCCCCGTACCCCCCCACCTCACCTACCCCCTACCCCCTACCATCCCCTACCTTCCCTTACCTCCCCTCCCTCACGTTACCTCCCCCTATCTCCCTCTCCACCCCTTCCCTCCCCCTCCCTCCCCCTACCTCTCTCTACCTCCCAGTACCCCCTACCTCCCTACCTCACCTACCCCCCCTAACCCCTACCCCCTTCCATCCCCTACCTTCCCTTACCTCCCCTACCTCCCGTTACCTTCTCCTATCTCCCTCTCCACCCCTTCCCTCCCACTCCCTCCCCCTACCTCTCTCTACCTCCCCGTACCTCCGTATCTCACCTACCCCCCTAACCCCTACCCCCTTCCATCCCCTACCTTCCCTTACCTCTAACCTTCCCCTATCTCCCTCTCCACCCCTTCCCTCCCCTCCCTCCCCTACCTCTCTCTACCTACCCGTACCCCCCTACCTCACCTACCCCCTAACCCTACCCACTACCATCCCCTACCTTCCCTTACCTCCTCTACCTCCCGTTACCTTCCCCTATCTCCCTCTCCACCCCTTCCCTCCCCCTCCCTCCCCCTAACCTCTCTCTACCTCCCCGTACCCCCCGTACCCCCCTACCTCCCTACCTCACCTACCCCCCTAATCCCTCCCCCTACCATCCCCTACCTTCCCTTACCTCTAACCTTCCCCTATCTCCCTCTCCACCCCTTCCCTCCCCCTTCCTCCCCTACCTCTCTCTACCTCCCCGTACCTCCCTAACTCCCTACCTCACCTACCCCCCTACCATCCTCTACCTTCCCTTACCTCCCCTTCCTCCCCTACCTCCCGTTACCTTCACCTACCTTACCCTTAATTCTCTTTTGGCTTCCCATATTCTCCTCACATCCTATGTCTAACAATTTGATGAAAAGCCATATGGGGGACCCTCCAATAATAGTGTAAAAATTTTGGTCAAAAACCATAGGGAGAACCCTTTTGAATTACATAAAGACAAAACATCAATGTCAAAAAACAATGCTTGACAAAATTCTTGTTTTTTACGCCAAAACATGTTAACAACACACGCAACACCAAAACATAAAAAAATTTTGTAAAATTCCGGTGTACGGTGCAAACATTTTGTAAAACATGTGTTTCCGGTTCAAACATGAAAAAAACAATGTTTGGGAGAAATCATAAAAGAAGTGTTTCCGGTAAAAACGGAAAAGATTTCTGGAAAACACTTAAAAAGCGGCGTGTTTCCCGAATTTTAACAGGGAAAACTGGAAATAACATCTTTTTTCCGAAAACCATAGGGGGGACCCTATTGGATTGAATAAAAAGATTCCGGGAAACACGTGAAATTGGCGTGTTTTCCGCAATTTGAACAGGAAAAATCTTCAAATTTTGATTTTCTCCAAATTTGACCATTTTTTGCAAGTTCCACAATGTCTATCACAGGTTAGACTTGGTCCTACAGCTCCAATTTTTTTTTGTTAAAATCCGACTCAGAAAGCTCTACAATAAGCTAAGCGACCCCGAGACTCTAACACTTCAGCTTCCCGAGATATAAGACAACAACCGTGTTTTAAGCATTTGTTGCTGCGAAGCCATATTTCAAAAAAATTCCAAGATAGATACGCGAGAGGGAAGGTCATAGAGCGTGTAAGGGCCGGAGGTCAGAGAGGCTAGCGCAAAGTGAGACATTTGCACTCTTTTTGCATGTTTGACATGGTCTACACGAAGTTTATTACCATTTCCGTGATCTAATTCTATTTAACCCGGCTCCGTGTTTCCGTGATGTAACCCTATTTAAACCGGTTCCGTGATTTTAAACTAAAAGGTCTTTTCCGTGATTTCTATGTTCTACTTGATCCGGTTCCGTGATCTTAAACTAAAAGGTCATTCCGTGATTTCTATCTTCTCCTCGATCCGGTTCCGTGATTTTAAACTAAAAGGTCATTCTGTGATTTCTATCTTCTCCTCGGTCCGGTTCCGTGATTTTAAACAAAAGGGCTTTTCCGTGATTTCTATGTTCGACTTGATCCGGTTCCGTGATTTTTAAACAAAACAGTATTTTCAGTGACAGACTTTTTTTTCTTAAAATTTTGACTTTTCTTAAATTTTCGCATGTCTCCTGCCTCTACTAATTAAAATAAGATTTTCCATCGTTTTACTTTTCCAAATTTTCACCGTTGAGCCGCCAGAATCCCTGCGTAGCACCCAGAATCCAAGAATTCCGAAAAAATCATGAAAATTTTTAGGCTCGAAAAATTTTCAAATAACACTTTTCTAAGCCTATTTGGGCCGCTGAAACGATGCTAATTTTTTTATTTTTCCATCCCATCGTCAAACACCGCGAATCCCTACGTTTCACATTTATCACGGATTCTAAACAGCAGGGCAAAAAGGTACTAAATTTCTAAAAGGCCGTTGCATCCCTTTTTCGAGTATTTCCCGAACCCGTACCCTGACATACTATATATCAGTTGAAAGAGCAGAGTTTGTAGATGTGCACAAACCTTTTGTTTTTCAATTCCCTCAATTTAAAGCATACTTATGATGCTTTCGTGCCGCGCGCCAAAAATTTTTGGAAAATTTACAAAAATTTTCTGAAGAAATTTTTCCTAGGCCAAAATTTCAAAAAAACGCTTTCCGCTACTCGATGCAGAATCCTTAAAAACCATAGGTCGCTTTTGCTACGAACCGATTCGACCACTTTGAAGAGAGTTATTCACCAACAAATGTCCCTTTAGCATACATTTTCCTCTTATAGAGGGAAAGTAAATTTGGCACTTATGTAGCATAGAGTGCACTAAAAAATATTCTTTTTGTATCGCCTTTTATACCAAAAAAAACTATGAAATTCTTTCATTTTCGAGTTGTTTTGAAGGCGCCACAAAAAGAGTATAAATATGTTATTTTTTGCGCGTTAAAAATCACTTTGGTCTACTTTTTCTTTTATATTCTTCCCTCTTCTTCCATAATGCGCCTTCATTTTCCCTTTATTTTAGCGTTCGTAGTTTTCCTCCATCCGTCAACAAATCTCTCCCAAAAAGTTCTACAACATTTCAAATGGCATCATCTGCGAAATCGGCAACCCAAACGCCGTCCTCGAAGTCGTCAGGCAAAGAAACGTTCGACCGACGCTGGCGAGACCAAACCACTCCGGCGTTCTTCACGGCGGATGGGCGGGGGGGGGGGGGGGGGTGGAGTGAAAATGGGGAAAATTATACATTTAATAAAGAAACAATTTTTAAATATAAAACATAAAATTAAATTCATTGTTTGGGATGTTGCGCATTGCGCAACTCATCAATATTGCGCGGCATTGGAGGGGACGGGGAAGGGAGGGGCAATAAACGGAGGAGTCGGTGGCGACCGGTTGCATAGGGAAAGGGCAGAGTGGCAGCGCAAGGGAAAGGGTAGAGTGGCAGCGCAAGGGAAAGGGTAGAGTGGCAGCGCAACGTGCGCCTGTGGGGGTGCATTGAGCCTCCCTTGTTGGGATGCCGCCGCGCAGCGGCGGCATTTGACCCCCAAATTACCCCCACATTCTGGGCCTTATACTACTGCTGATTATGAGCGTAAATTTGACTGTTTTTAGGGAAAATCTCTTAACAAATTGTATACAAATTTTCAAAATTTCCCCCGGTGGTGCCTATCGGCACCACCGGACCCCAATTTGCGTAGGTTTTTTCAAAATTTATCATAAAAATCCTCAAAAATAGGTGATTTTTTTCTCAAGATTTGTTATCAAAATAATAGTCAATTTTCAAAATTTCTCACGTCGGCGCCTATCGGCACCGCCAACCCTTCCTTTTTGCCTGGTGTAAGTAAAAGTGAATTTTGATCAAAATTGTCCGGAAATGTTTAAATTTCTCATAAAAAAGCCCGAATTGCTCAAAAAAATTGGTGGTGGTGATAAATATGTTCCAATTGTTGATTTTATTGAATAAAATGCAAAATTAAGCCTCAAAACAACGTTTTAAAAAATTTGCTTATTTTTGACCCCAAAAGCTTATTTTTAACCAGTGTTTGGCTTATTTCAGGAAATTTTCGATGGGAGCTCAGCTCTGGTGTTAAATGATGTTTCCCATTTACTTGACCGAATAAAG